>JAVQJG010298475.1:0-35182 GCA_036024015.1 Craterocephalus amniculus | reverse complement strand
ATTTATGTGAATGGATTTTTTTTCTCCCACCCTTAGTAGAAATTTTCATTATTTAATTCTTGTTGAATAAGTTTAACATATGTTATTGCGTCATTTTTATTATGTAAATGAAGGGAGCAACAGCGTATCAACCGAAAAAAACGCACCAGAAAATCCCATGTAAAAACGAAAAAAATCTCATATCGGTCAAACACACTGATATTGACCATGTCTACATAACTAGATGCATTGATCTGCTGCCATGTGATTGGCTTATTAGATATATGTGCATCTGTGCTATACATGTAGATCTGATCTGCTCAAACTTGGAGTTTCGTGTTTTATATGTCACCTTTTGTGTGAAGGGCTTCTCTGTGTTTAAATGAGTAAATGTTAAAACAGGAGTCGTGCCTTTTTTCCATCTTTGTAACTCTTTACGGGTTCACTTTTGTCTCTCAACACTCTGCAGCTGCAGTCTTGGGGCTGATAAGGAAATGTTCAGCCAGTTTAACCAGACTGTTGAAATGATTTGGAATTCTCGACGGACCACAAGGGCCCGTATCAGATTCATGATGGAAAACTGGATTGTTTGTACAGTGGCTAAGCTAAGTGAAACACTTAGAAGCATTGTGTTATAGAGTATGATCTGTAGATGGAGTGTGAGCTTCGATATGTAGGTGTGGATGGATGCTGTACATGCAGTCATACATTTAACATTTAAAGGTCTGTGTTTGCTTAAAGAGGTTTTTCTGTGGTCTCCCCTGTCAAACAGACCCTTTTCTCTCCCAAAGCAAAAACACTGATGGATGCTTTGTGTTCTTTCAGATCCACGAGCGACTGCAGCACTACGAGGAGAGCAAACCCGTCCCTGTGCTGGATGGCGCTGGAGCTCTGGCCCGAGATGTAAGTTTTTTTGGAAACAGTAACATAAAGCATTGAAGTAAACAGATCATCTTCAGAAATCTGGTAAACATGGCAGACGTTTGTGGAAGGAATGAGAGCCATTTTCCTGGATATGATCACTGATATGGTGTCTGGATTGAGAATATGAATCATTTTAATCTTTATTGTGTGGCATGTGGGAGATATTTTTGATGTTTATTCTCTAATTGAGGACATTTTTCATGAATATTTGTATGTTAGACCTAATAAAATAAAAAACTGAACATATAATCGAATCCAGAGTGAGAAACATTTTTTCCTGGATGAGTTAAGTTGGGTAGACTGAGCAGATAACTCTTGAATCCAGTAGCCAGACTTTTATACATGTTGCATAGATAGGAATGTGGACTTTTTATTCTTCTTCATTAAAGGAAACACGCATAATATTTAGGATACTTCAAACTGGTCTACTGATACTGGTGATCCATGGAGGTCTGGAAAGACTATTAAGAGCTCCTTCATTGTCAATCACCTGAGATGTCCATTCAGATTTCAGAGGCCACCCCACTCTGCCCCACCATCACCTCCCAACCGGATGTTTTGTCCTTTTTTTCATCCATAAGCCATCAGACACCCAGCTTAACACAAACAGACTGATCCTGTTCTTTAACCCAAAAACCTGGTGGGCCGAGGACCCCACAGGAAACCTGAAGATATGGAAGCAGAATGGTTTTCATACTCATAAACCGCATAAACCACATTATTACCAACACAGCAGCTGGCCTTTCATCCTTCAACAAGCTGTGAAGAAATAAAGTTGCATTTATTGACTATCCATCCTGTATCCTGACTTCTGGGAATTTTTTTTCACTTAGAATTATTTATTGAAAGCCACATGTCCATGTATGCCTGCAAGTGCCTTGTTCATACATGGTAGCCCACACGCCTCTGTAAACCTAAGAACCAGCCTGGCAGGGTGAACAGAGAGCGCTGTGATTGGTGTGTGGTTTTGTTTAAATCTCCAGCTCTGTTTCTTTTTAATCAAAGTGAATTTGCCCATTCCTCCCTTCTATAAATAGCCTACAGCCATACATCTTCCTGATTAGTGCTCAGTCTGGGGGAAAAACCTTAGTCAGAGGCTCCCAAATGGGGTTTGAATCAGAATATACATTCTTTTAATTCAGCTTATCTCACATGTAATTCACCGGTTTAATCAGTTAAAACATGGTTGGGACTGCTGCACCGCTGAACATGCCGCAGAGCAGCTGTTATCGGAGATGCTGAGCGGTGGAAATGGACAGAGAAATCTGAGAAAGTGAAGCTGAAGCAGACGTTGAAGTATCTAGTATGTAGTTGTCATGGAGAAAGTGAGATAGTGAAAGGATTGAAAATGCCAATTAGCTGTAGGCTAATACCTGAGCTGCAAACAGCACGTCTGATAGTAAGACCTGCACTCACCATATTGGAGGTCCTCTGGTCTGCAGGGAAAGACAAAGGGCAAAGGTCAAGACAATGTGGGGATTAAGGTTGTACTGACACCTACTAGTCTGCTAGACTTGGCTCTATGGGTGGTTTCATTCTTCCACACTTCCAGACCCAAACAGGAGGTTCCAGTCTGAATCAGAAATCAGAAGTAAACCTTACATCCTTCCTGACTCTCTGCTTGTTCTGCCCCGCTGTTAGCACCAGTAAAGCCCAACAGTTTCCAGATAACACAGAGACAAGAATCATACCAAAATCAGGAGTTCAGCAGGGTAAAGAATCTCTTTTGTTTTTCTTTTCTAAGCCTTGGCTCTGTCTCTCCAGGTCATGGCGAGAGTCCACAGTCTGCTGAAAAGACCCCCAACTATCAGCCTCCAATCTTCCCTCCCCCATTACATATTTTTCCCCTCATTCTCTTTGTCAAATTACAGACTTTCAAATTTATGCTTCCTGGTAAATGCCCTGCAAAGCGTCTCCCTGGGATTATCGGGTATCGGGATAAAGCCCAGAGATGGTGTATCAAAGCGCTTTGCAGCGCACCGCAATCCCGAGTCTCCCTTCAGCCCCGAGTGTTACAGTGTATTTTTAAAACGGATTGTTTTTCACTCGTGTCACCGCTCCGAATGAGCGCTATTGAAGTGGTGGCTGAGGACTGAAGCGAAAGGGGGGAGATCTACAGTTAGATGAAATTCATTTCAGGCTTAGATTTCAGGTAATGGAGGCTTAATTTATAGGCTAACATAAAATGGCACTTCAGCCCCGTCTGGCTCGGGCTGCACCGTCTAGATCACACAGCAGGTGACTGCCACTGCTCAGGCTAACCAGCATCACCAGTGCAGCCTGAAACATGATCAATACGGGCTCTGGCAGGGTGTGCTGCATTACTAACGCATACAGACATTCCAGGTGGTGACTGCACACATTTTTATCAATGCTCAGACAATCATTATTACACCGACGCTCCCCTTCCAACCCTCGTCAAAAGTGAAATAGAAGCGCTCTTTCTTCATCGTGGAATGTAAAAACACCCCATTGTATCAATCAAGAAGGCAATTCAGTCTATTATATGCGCCAGCTCTGCATGTTCCTGTCCATTTAAGTAGACTCTATAGCTCCTGCTGAAAGCCAGACGCACCTCATCATCCGTCAGATTTCAGCCTCTTCTTCTTTAGATGAGCTCTGACTCTACTGGTGACCCATTTGTGTCCTTCATCCCATAAAGAAACCAGAAGTAATGATCAGCTTCCCTGCTGTTACTGGGAACGACCACTGGGTGCCACCGGTGAGCACATAGAGAGCGAGAGAGGGGCTCTACAGGTCCACAAGGCTTTGGTCTTTCAGTCTAGATCTAAGCTCATCAGATATTATAAAGTGTGATGTAAAAACATCTTTTTGTCAGTTTCTCTGTTCAGTTTGGATCTTCTTCAGCCAAAAACTTGATTTCTACCTCCAGGCTGCCGGTGAGGCAAGGCTAATTTATTTGGATTGCACAATTCAAAGCAAGGCAATTCAGCATTCATCACAAAGGCAAAAAGATGTTTTTAATTTAATAGATAAAAAAGAAAGCTATAAAATGACTAAACTAAAAAAGCTGTTTTGATTAAAATGATCAAATTAAAGTCTGCTGTTTCAACATGGAGAACTCCAAGACATTTTATACCTTTTTTATTTCATTTTTCAATATAGACAGCCTGAGAAGCTGAATCCTTTTAGTCCTGTTCAATATGTAGACATCATTCATTCAGATAATGTGTCTAAAATGAATGTTTGAATGGTTATGTCACCATTAAGGCCAACCAAAACAAGAAAGCTGTAGAAACGTCAGATCAACAGAGACCAAGCCTTTTCTGATCCCAACATCGGTCTCTCAAGTCTTTTTCCTTTAGGAGAAAATATCTGCAATGAACCAGCACCTATCAGAAACTTAATATGTTTACACTTTTTCCTTAATATTAGTTATTTTTGCAAAAAGGGAGGAAATTCCTGTGAAGCCAAATGTTATGGAGGTAATGGCAAATAGCTGAAAACTGATGGAGCTAACATACTTACCTTAGTCCTGCAAAGAGCAGTTAAACTTGACATGCTTCGGTTTAAATGCCTTTTTTACCTTCGCCAAGGCCCGACGGTTATGTTATGACTGTCTGTCCATCTGTTAGCAACATTATATGAAAAGGAATGGGCAGAATCTGATTTAATTTTCAGGAATACTGCTAAACTGTATAAGAATAGATTGAGCTGTAAAGAGTTTAGTAATAATCTACATCCCCACTGTTGATCTTTGGCTGCTCCTGATTGGTCAATACCCTCAATTTAAGCTCTGTGATTGGTGGACAGGAAGTGGCTTCCAGGTCTAAATAGAAGTCTCCTTGCAACAAGGTGGTGCTGGTGATGAAGATGTGATGATTAATGTTGTTATCATGGATCATCATGGTGGATTTACCAGATAGGACTCTGAATAAACTACATGTTGTGGCTGGATGCAAACCTCCTGGACGGGATAGAAAAGTCTGAAAAACTTCCCTAGACCACCTGAAGGGTCAGCTATCCATCATAGGGTTGCACACTACCATTCCTGAGAGACTTTTAACGACATAGCATAAGGGATGGTTCTGGAGTTTTTAGGGTTAAACTGATTATTAATCAGATGCGTATTAGATCTTGGTGTAATTCCTATGCTTATGTAAAGCACTTTGAATTGTCTTGAACCTGAAAGGTCCTATATAAATAAACTTGCCTTGCCTAGATTACATGTCTTCACTCATCATCCTCAGCCTCCCAGCTCTCTTCCACCTTTAGTTTTTTGCAGTAAATACAGGAAAACGTCTGTGTCAAACCCGTGTAAAATCCCAGCGAAATGCTCCGTGAGAGGGTTCCCCTGCATTATTGAGCAGTTACACAGTAAATCAGGACAAAATGCATTTTATTCACCACATAACATGGCGAAGGCTGCCGTGCATAGATCACAGGTCCACATAAAGTTGAGTTGTTTCGATACATTTTAATAAACACTCTTCAAACGTAAGGTCAGCTTGATGTATTAGTGGCCGTATATCAAAGAAGTGAGCTCCTAGCTGTTCTGGGTCAACGGAGAGCCATAAACTGACATGCTGGGATCAAACTTATCTAAACACTGCAGTGCCTGTCATGACATTAACAAATGAAATACAGTCTCAGAGGAGAACAGCATCTTTTTCTGCCCTCCGTCTCTGAGGATGGAAAATGTGATTCCAGCAGAGAAGCATCAAACATGTCTCATCCTTCCACTCTGAGTATGGGGGACTGGAAATGTTGATGCATCACGATGGCTTCTATTTGATCTGATTATACCTGCTGGATTTTATTTTTCCTGCTTGTTTTTTTGTAAATTGAATGTGGTGAACCTCTGCAGGGTGCGATGAGGTTCACCGCTTCCACCTCTGACCTCTGTGGCTATTTATTACCGTGCTTTCTTCCCCATGAGAGGGATCAAAACAAATGGAAATAATGAAGACCCCCACCTCCCCAGAGCCAGAAGCCTGTGTTCCCATCCCTGAATAAAGGGACAGAGCAACCCTCCTTAACTCCAGCCTGACCCCCAACTTTACCTCTACCTCACCTCGTTGCCTTATTCCTGCACCACAGGAGTCGTTACTCTTTGTTTCCAAACTCCATTCAGATTAAGACTTCAGTCAGGACTTATTTTATCTGGTTGTAAGTTTGATTCCAGCGTAAAAGTCAGCTTGTTATTCTCCTCTGTGAATCGCCACCTCATTAAGATGGAGGGGTTTGGGTGATCCTGAGAGCCGGTCTGGTCTCTCAAGGCAAAGTAGTCCCAGGGGAGCAGCACTGCCTCCCTACCATGTTTGGCTTTAACATAGCCAAGCCAGGCCAAGCCAAGCCAAGCCAAGCCAAGCCAAGCGTGTCCCCAGCAGCGCCCTCAGGTCATGTGACCAGGATCTGCTGGTCGTGCAGAATTCGCCCGTACTCTCAAGACAATCGTGGACTGAAAGCCATCTCTTTTTAAACATAGTTTTCTATATTTTATGGTTTGTGAAACACTTTGGGGTTTTTGTCTTTAAAATTGCTGCAAAAATGAAAAATGTACTTATGTCAGACTAAGGGCTGGGATATACTTGCTGTGTACGCAAGCATTCTGCCTGGACTGTGTAAATACTTGCTGTGAACTACGAAGGCACAACGTGGCCAAAACGTTTGATCATGGAGGCCACCACTAGGGGGAGTATACAGCACTGTTCTCTGAAATTTACAAGCTGCCGGTCTGTTGTATTTCCGGCTTTTTTCCACTAACGTATTGAAAATATGTTTGAAAATCAATTCTATCAATTAAAAAATGAGAAAGAAGGACTGATATTTTTACTTTTCCTGTAGAAACTAAAGGGGAAAAGTGTAGCCACCGGTAGAGGCTGTAAATGTGGCCAATGTGCATGTAAATGTGCAAGTAAATGTGTGGTATGCGCGGTCCATTGACCAAAATGGTGCATGAGCACCTCTACTGGTCAGGTCGATATGGCAGCTGGTGTATGCGTCACGTTAGCTCGCGTCAACACGAGCGGCCGATGTGCCAAACGTACATTAGGAACATGCGGCAGCCATGATGCGCACGCGTGGCGAGCACCACCTATATCCCAGCCACATGAGATTGGAGCATGTAAATGTAGGAAGTTCCTCACCTGGAGAAGGGAATGAAGATGCCTTCCTAAAGCTCGGCCTGGGGAGCCTTGGCACCTATGTGTGTGAGTGTGTGACATGTGGGAGATGCTTAAGCCTACTGAGAGGCTTCCCTGAACATCAGTGGTATTTAGTAATGGGCCTTACATACAAGTCATTGACTGTCCACGACGTGCACCATGTTCCAGCTCAATGTTGTCTATCGGTGTACTTGGTACCATCGGCAATCTGTTACTCCAAACCGTCCGACCACAGAGCAGAGCTGTCAGCCGTTCAGACGTGGGGTTGGAGGACATGGAGTCAGGGTGGGTCGGTTTCAGAGCCTCGGTTACTGATGTGGTCTGAATATCTCTGCGCCTGTTGTGATCGTAACTAGAGAAGCTGTAGGTGGATGCCAATGTTTCTCAGTCCTGGTCCCGGCGTGTTCTACATGTGTTCCTACTCCAGCACACCTGATTCAGATTCCTGGACCCCTCATCAAGATCTTTACAAGCATGTTAATGAGCCATTCATTGCAGCTAGGTGTGTTATCCCTCAGATCTCCTGTAGCGTGTAGCTGTGTGATGGATAGCTGACCCTCCAGGTGGTCTACAGAAGTTTGCCAGACATTTCCATCCCGTCCAGGGGGTCTACTATCCCACCACAGCACAAAGTGTTTAATCAGAGACTATTTTACTGTTGATCTGTCTGTTATTTCTACAAAGTACTGATAGTAAGAAGTTCCTTTAGGCTGCTTTATCTATTGATACTTTCATTTTACATCATTTAGCCTCATAACCTGACCTCATTGCCATCATAGCATCGCTTCTACAGACTGTTACACTTTAATATGATAAAAACGAGTTGATTGAAAGCAGGAAGAAATGGTTTGACATTTTCAGGGTTAAAGTACAGAAACATGTAATGGTAGGGAGGCAATCAGCTGCAGCTGATTAAAATGATAAGGTCATGGAGAGGTTGTTGTGTTTAGTTATTTAACATTCTTAACCCAGGACACCTGCTTTCTGGTGAGATGTATAAGCAAATGATGAAATTTATGATTATTTAAAGAAGTATTTACTGGAACAATCATGAAAAGATTATCTGTGATGTTCATATAAAGTACATGTTATTGGTATTATATCCTGTTGGTGGGACATGACAAATAGATAAATATTTTATTCAGTCTCCCTTCCAACTACCTCCACATGTTATATAATGTATATAATCAAAAGCGCTTTGAATTGTCTTGGACCTGAAAAGCGCTATATAAATAAACTTGCCTTGCCTTGCCTAATGTATATAAATATACCAATGGAAAGCTCTTCTTCTTGAAGTGTGAATGATGATTTAAGGGTTGAGCTGAAGCCCAGGAAGAACAGCAGTAATGATGATGGAGATCCAAATAATAAACTCAACCATTGTTTAAGTCTCCAGTAAAAATCAATTTTACCCTCTAAATAGCAGTGACATCGATGCTCTTTGGTCAAGTAAGGCAGTGGTTCCCAAACTGGGGGTCGGGTTCCAAATATGGGTCATGAGATAATTTGTTAGGGTCACCGCTTAATTATGAAAAATAAATAACATTTAGCTTTTTTTTTTATCATAGCTTTCAAAATTAAATCATGAATGCACAGATTAATCTAAAATTAGCTGAATTTTTTGTCATTAATGCACAAATCCACATTAATCCTTATTTTCTGACAGTTTTAAAGCTCTATATTTAGAGGATTCTGCAAGATTTTCTATCTGATGTCTTACAACTAATCATTGTCATTGCAGGGGCAGGATTCACAAATACAAATGCAGGTTTTCTTGGGGTTCATGGCTCAAAAAGTGTAAAGGGTCGAACTGGGGGAGTTATTGGCTATTGGTAGCATCTGTCCCTTCCTATAATTCTAATTCTTAAAAAAACGTATAAAGATATAAAAGCCTAAATGATGGCGATACATTGAAACCTCATCATGTGCGGGTCTTTGCTGTTCCTTTCCGCGCCCACACTGCTTCATGCAGGATAACCTATAAATCAGAGCACACATGGAGAAGTGTGACTTGGCCTGTACAAGCAGAGTCGGCCATGTCAGAGCTACCAGACGTTGATCATTAATGCACTCCAGCACTCCCACAGCTCAGAGATGCTCGCACACATCCCATTGTTTCCAAGTGCAGGTCACCGTTTTCCCGACACGCGCATTGAAAAATGATCCGGCAGAGTTGCAGATCTAATCAAAAGAAGGTGGCAGCAAGTGGGAGCTTTCAGCCCCATGACAAAGTGCGACCTTGCCTCCCACTAAGATTTACCTAATTTAACACAATATCACTTTCCTTTCTGCGGCATGGGGTCACCTGAAGGCAACTAGGCGAGGTTATGACCTTATTCTGAAGAAAATGATGTGATATTACACATTTCTATACTGGGCTTAGTCATTTTGGGTCAATTTCTCCTGTTATTTAGTTTATAAATCTACTGAAACAGACACTTTTGATCAGCTATTGCCCATTGTATTCTACTAAAAACAGCATGGAGCTGAAATAAGCAGACCTGCTGAAGGGGAAGTTATTATTTTGAATTGATTTAAAAGGGACAACTTCTACAGATGTAAATGTGCTGCATCTGATTGGCAGGTCACAAAAGCACACGTTAAAAAGTACAAACAAGAAAAAGAAAAATGCAAACCAGTCACAGTAAATGGTGTATAAATGGATAAATGTGTATATTTCATGTGAATGAGATTAGAAAAACAAGACAGAAGACTTGTGGTTCACTGCTTTGGTAATAAAGCCTGTACAGCTGCATACGTGCATGCACCTGAGCTCTGCAGAGCATCTATCCAGTTTGGCTGGTTTTGGTTAAAAGCCAGATTCTGAGATGAGATTTAACAGTAAAAACATTCATAATGTAGTAAAAATGATTACCAGCCATCACCACATCCTGCAGTAAAAAAGCTTCTTTTAGAAAATGTAAAGAGTTGGTGAACAAGTATGGAAGGCGAAAAGTGCCATAAGATACATAAATATAGCATTGAATGATTAATTAAATTTATTTTTAACTTCTGAAAAGGTGATCATTCATGATGGATCTCAGGACACATGAAATAATTCAATTAAAACAAATGTTTGTAATCCATTTTATTCATTTAAAAGACTTAAACACATAAAATGAATTTATCAGCAGACATTACCCTAATTTTAATTTAAAAGAATTGATGACACATTTCAGGAGTTACTGATCATTTATTCATCTCTGTTTATTAATTATGCTTTTAAATGGTGAAATGCTGTGATTATATATTTCATTGTTGCAGTTTTTTCCCTCTGTAGTCTGATTATGTGTTATTTTAGAGGAGCCTGTCTGCCCATTTGTTAACATTATAAACTTAAACTTATACAACAATAAACAAAATAAAGAAAACCTTCATAGGAAAATATCAACAGCAAATCTTCTGCTTTGCACGGTTTTTACTCTGCAAGTCAGAGAAAGGGAGGGAATGTAGAACCAGCTTTTCCCATGCTGGACTGTAAATCTGTCCGAAATAAACCTGTTCATTGATATTTACAGCGGCACTCCTGCACAGCTCTTACCCCGGAGTAAAACACTGCAGGATTGTCAATGTTTACTTCTGAGTGTTTTGTGCATTTTTCCCTTCAGTTGTCTGAGGAGCTGGAGAAGAAATCGGAGAATGGAGACGTCAAAGAGCTTCTGAACCTGCTGGCCAAACCCCACGTGAAGGTGAGTCTGGCTTCTCCTGCTTCCAGTGTTTGTTGATATACAACCACAAACCCTAAAAAGAGCTGGAATGCTGTTTGAAATGTAAATAAACAAAAATTTAAACAGCTCCTTGCCCAGTTTTTATTCCCAGTAGAATATAAACATCATATCAGATGTTGAAACTTTTTGGATGTTGAGATATTTTTTCATTTCATGGAAAATATTGCTCGTTGTAAGAAGCATTTAACAACTAATTAAGTTAATTAATAGCATGTCAGTAACATAACTGGGTATAAAGCAGCATCTCAGAGAGGCAGAGTCTCTCAGATGGACAGAGGTTCACCAGCCTGAGACACACTGGCTCTAACAACCTGTTGAAGAATTTAGGAAAACATTTCCTTAGACTTTTTAAAACCTTTTTATTACCACTGCAGGTGTTATTGGTGGCAATAACGAGTTTAAAGATCCCAACATCTGATGTGCACAATATGATCAAAAGATCAGAGAATCAGGAGGAATCATGAAACAGCTTCCACATCTGTACATGGAGGAGTTAGAGCAAAATCTGCTCCATCCGGACATCGTGTCTTCCAGGGAAGGTTGCAAATTCCAGCCGGACCATGCTGCACCCCAGACTGATCCATCACAAGTGTGAACGTCTCGCGTTGTTCATGTCCTGCTGGGAACTGAATATGGGTTGATGGGATTTTATTGGAGTTGTAATTATGAGAACTTTGAAATCTCTGGGTGATCATTTGTTCATCCCATCAGGCCGTGTGACTGTTTGGTTCCTCAGCTGTTCGATCGGGGCCTTCGTGGCTGCAGCCGCTGGCCTCGTTAAGCCGTCCCAGACAGCTACAAAATAAATTTACACGTTTTTATTTAATAAGGCATTACTCCGGCCATCCATCAGGCCCTCCAGCTGCCTCGGCCAGACAGGCCTGGCCTTCACCACGGAGGAATAACAGAAGAGTTGGAGCGACTTCTTCTGCAGCGCTCTGTCATCATGCTTACTCGTCCTGAGCCAGAAATAACAGCTCGGTGTGAAGTCCCTTCCCACCGTAACACACGTGTACCCTCCTCTATCAGTTATTCTGGATGTGAGGAGATGGAAGATCCCAGCAGATTTAGCCTTTTCTCCATCTCATGGTGATTCATTTCTTTGCTTTTGCTGCAACATCAATCTGTTAGGGGTAATTAAAAGATGATTTATACTTAAAGAGCAAGAAAGATACAGATGTATGAGCTGCATCTGCATGGGCAGCCGTGGATGCAACGCTCCGCTCTGACTCACACTCTCACGTTGCACAAGACGAATAGCGGGAATCTATCATGGCTTTTGTCTCCTGCTTCGCTACATAGGGACGTTGTCATCTGCTTTGAAGCATGCCTGTGTCAGAAATCTGCCTTTATTATTTCAATTACGCCTTCAGTGAAGGGACCTGGCCCTGCGAAGCTCCATCCATCACAGCGCAGAGCTAATAGGAGTCATCGATCAGGAAACCGAGCGGCTTTTACCGATGAGGTGAGGAGAGGTGAGGGCAGGCGAAGGGACCCGGGTCAGGAGGGGTATCATGGGACACATTTGTGGTGAAACGGATAGGTTTGTGCACTTTTCCATGGAAACGTGTGGATTCAGCCGTACATGAGTTCATTTTCGCTTCGGTTGCAAGAAGCCTTCAGGAGCAGCCGAAGATCTCTGTTTGCCTCCTGAAAGATGTTTGGCTTGTTTCCCAAACAGGGTTTAAATCGGGCCAAGAATGAGGCTTAAATCCAAACTCGGGAACTTTGGAGGTTTTTCTTACGTTGATGCCCCCCAACGATGGCTAATCCGCCATCCATCGTAATCCTACCTGTACTGTGAGCTCTCTGCAGCCTGAAAAAGACTCTCTGATTGGTGGAGAGTTGGACAGGAAGGGGCTTCCAGGTGTAAACAGAGGTCTCTTAGCAACCAGGTAGTGCTGGTGATGCAGATGTGATAAATAATGGTGTCATCACAGATCATCATGGTGGATTTACCAGGTAGAGGAATAAACACGGCATGTGGCTGGATGGAAACCTGCTGGATGGTATAGAAAGGTCTGGAAAACTTCCTTAGACCACCTGAAGGGGGCGCTGTCCATCACAGAGTTACACCCTACTGTTTCTGAAGCAATGATGGTGATCAGAGTGACAAGGCTCGGGGAGATGTGGCAGAGTTTTAAGGGTTAAAGAAGGAACCAAATCAGTCTTTTACCACCTGAAGAACATCTCGATAAGTGGACTGATGGTTCAGCGTGATTTTGAAATTCACTATTTGTTAACAGCTTTTTCAATCTGTAATTAAAAATAATGTCAAACAAAGATGACGTGGAGTTCCCCAAGGCTCCATGTTGGGCCCCCTTTTTGTTTAGCATCTAAAGGCTCCTTTTTTACAATTTTCTCTGAAAAAAAACCCCATCACTACAAATTTAAACCTCTTGGGTGGGATAAAAATTCCTGGGAAACCTCTGTAGACCTCCTAGAGGGTAAACTATCCCCCAGAGTTACAAACTGGTGAGATACTGGTGATGGTAGAGGTGATAGAACCGGAGATCAGGTGGTGTGTCGGTGGTTAATTTAATATCAATGGTTAGGTTTAATCTGCATCCAAAGGGGATTAAAGTAAAGCAGTTTAACCTTGGAGCAACGCTTTTAAACCATAACAGAAGGGAGTTAAAAGCCAGTTTAAATCTAGGACTCCACTTCAGCAAGCATGCATCCATCCAGCAGCTTGACCAGGGAAGCCCAGACCTCCATCTCCCCAGCTCATCCAGGAGGATCCCGAGCTGCTTCCAGGCCAGCCAGGAGATGAAATCCCTCCCTGCGTGATTATATGTGGAATAAACCAGAGATGTTTTAAATGGCTCTGCACACGTTAATAAATCAAACTGGATCAAGATAAACTAAATGAGAACATGATCCATTAAATGAATCAAAGGCTCTGTTATTTGTTAATGACATAATTTGATACAACATCCCTGCAGAGGCAATCCGATCTCCGTCTTCAGGAAGAAGCTCGTCCGTATTTACTTGTTTCCACTCTCCGCTGCGGCTCTGTTCTCCCGTAAACTGCTGACACAACCTCAGTTCCAGTGCAGATCGAGGTCAGCCAGATCATTCCGCACCAAACAATGGAAACTATTCGGCTACTGCTTCCTCTGCTGTCGGCCGGTGCACCTTGGCAGACAGCAGGGCGGCACGAGCCAAGCCAGACAACCTGCAGCGCAACGCCGCTCTCCTGTCAGACAACAGCGGCTAAACGCTTATCAGGACGAATCCAAACAGGACTAAAACATCACCGGGCATTTTGGGAATAGAATCCAGCATCTTGGTTTGGAGATCGAGCTTCGCCCTTACAGGCCGTTAGGCCTTGGTGGACGTATCTGGGTCCACATATGTGTTGGTTCTTCAGCTCTGAATCTTAAGAAGACAGATGTTCTGATCTTTCATAGCCTCAGAAGTATTAACATGATGGTGGGATTTGTTTGTTCGGTGTCTGTGTTTCATGTAAGAAGCATCTGTTTCAAACTACAGTAACGACGTAGACTGAATGCTCGGCATGCAGGAGCTTTACATGAGAGACTGCTGGTAACGGTTAGCATCCTGCAGATATCAGAAGGAGAGGAGGTGCAGGTGAGGCTGGAGGAGCTCAGGTGGGGGAAGAGTTGTTCTGTGCAGGATAAATAGTTTTTATCTCCAGCGTTTTCTAGAAGAAGAATGAAACAATAAGAAGTGAATGAAAATAAAAGTAGCTGACTAAGGCAAGAAGATGACATTTGGACTTTGTGATGATCAGAAATTGACGCAGCTGTTGCAGGAACATCGAAGTTTTCTGGGTTTAGCTCAGCCTCTGATATCCCAGAGATGGGATTATTTTTTTCCCTGTCGTGGATGGCGGTTTGCAGAAGTGAAGCCTGAAAGTTTGCCCTCTCCGTGCTTGGGGGCAGCTGATGCGGCGGCGGTGTACATGTGAGCGCCGGCGGGGTAAAACACAAGCAGATGGCTGCTGTCTGCGCGTGAATGGCGTCTGTGTGCGATAGTAACTGTATCAGTCTTAATTACAGCCCAAATGGGCCTTTCTCTGGGTGGGGATATAAATCAGACTCTTTAACCCCCCCCCCCCACACACACACACACACACACCGATTATTGACAGTGATGAAAGTGCCAATTATGATGGCCGCCTGTTTCTATCGGACATGAGTTGTAGATTCTGGTTCAAGGCTCCGAGGATGTGGGGGCGACCATCCCAGCAGAATCTCCCAGGCCTGGGGAGGGGGGCGGTGGTGTATGGGGTGGGGTGGGGGGGGCTGTAATGAGAATCCACTGCCAGGAATGTACAGGCTGGTTTATTTAGTCAGGCTCAGCAATGTGTTTTTCCAGGATCCACATTAGGCCTAATGAACATAAACACAGCAGAGAGAAGGGAAACCTGGAGAACAAGGATGTCTGCGCCTCCCTCCATCCTGCTCTCCATCTTTCCGTCCTCCTCCTCTTCCTCTTCGGGCTTCAGCTGCTTTACGAGGATATAACTCTGGGTTTGATGAGGCGGCTAATCCAGCAACACGTTCCCACACAGACGCGGTGGTACCTGCGTGTCGGTGGGCACGAGCCGGGCGTGCACCATGTGCTAGCGATTAGCATGCAGCTGCTGCTGCAGCTTCCAGGAGTTTTTACAAGGAATTAGTGGCGTCTCTGTTACAGGTTGTTTGGCGTGGCCAGGGGGGACGATGAGGCAGATGAATATTTACTGTAAATATTGAATGCAGCCCTTCAGTAACTAGATTTATTCATAGATGGACATTTATGTTTCAACAAGAATTCTATTTTATGTTTCCAATATTTATCTATATAGCTTCTAATTGTCTTCTAACCCTATAAAATTTATTGGTCATTACTAAAAACTATTTATTAATATTAATATAAATGTATTATTATAGATTAACAACATAACATATGTTACATAAACCACGTGTACAAATATTTATGTGTACATAAATAGAATTCCAATTTATTTAGTTGTCTGTTAATCAAATAGACAACTAATTAAATGTTTGTTTTTAATATTATTTACCCAATTTGTGTTTGATTATCCAGAAATTATGGATTTGGTTTTCTCTCCTTAAATGAATATTTTCTTTCTTTATTTATTATTATGAGAATGTTTCTTATTATTTTAAGTATTTTCTTGTCCTGTTTATCACTGAGGCAAACTTGGTAATTTCAGTGTCTGGAAATATTTCAGATTTTATAATATTTGTATTTATTCTGCAGTGAGTGGCAGGGAGTTAGATGCTTCACTGACAAATTGACTCATTTGTAAATGTATTCTCCACCCCTTCATATAAAGCAGCCTTTGAATTGTCCACTGCAGCAGACGCTGTGCATCAAAGGGTTAAAGACCCTGCGTAGCATCGGCCCCCAGCCACCCTGCTGAGAGGCTGATAGCGCCTGGCTGGACCCCGAGTTTTTACAACCTGGATCAGGTGATGTGACTGACAGCCAAACACCGTAAAAACAGCCACGACTCCACATGTATCCCCACCACACGTCCCACCCAGCAGTGCAGCTTTCACCCAAGGATGTTATTGGAAAACACGAACCTGATACAGAGCTCGTTTAAACAAGGAAAAGGAGGATAAAGAAAATATGAAGACCTGAAAGTTGTCTGTTTTCTACAACTTGTGATGTTTTATTCATGTCAGAGGAACCCTGATCCGTCCGTGGCTGTAAAGTCGTGCATGTTGGCGTGCTGCGGTGGATGTAGCATCGCTGACGGGCAGCCTCGGCGTAAGCTTTATCCTTCATGTTGAGCACAGCTTTGGGATTCCACCATCATCCAGTTTGCAGTTTTTCTTCTCATCTGCAAACAGTTTTGCTTTCTGCTGTTCCAAGAAAACATTTCAGCATCAGGATGACAGCATCCCCAGACATACAAGATGTTTGTTTATGCTCAGGGCCAACGAAAACCAGGAAAGCAGTTAGAGCCATATTCTCGGAAATTAACCACCAAAGGGGGATAAAAATCAGAGAGAAACCAGAGAGAAGAACTGTAGGATTTAAGAGAACATGTAAAACTGATCATTCACATTTACTTTTGGATTAGGCTGTGTATACTTCCTGTGTAATATAGATATAAAATCAGAATGCAATGATTCACACATATTTTATTCTCAGTAGAACATAAACGTCGTATTTTATTCCCAGTAGAAGGTAAACATCGTATTTTATTCCCAGAAGAACATAAACATTGTGTTTTATTCCCAGAAGAACATAAACATCGTATTTTATTCCCAGTAGGAAGAAACCGTAGTTTTTTTATTCCCAGTAGAACATAAATGTCGATTTTTGTTCCAAATGAAACGTAAAGGTATTTCATTCCCAGTAGAAAGTAAACATCGAATCAGATGATGAGACTGAGATATTTGATCATTTCTAATGTCAACTCTGAGCTGAGTGTGAATATGAAGCCTTGCTGCTGTGATGAATGAAGCCTGACACTTTCACAGAGCATACCGGCCTTGAAGTTTCCATGTTCACCAGCATCAAGCCATGTCCCCGGCGCACAGAGATTCCTCCTGCTTCTCTGATCTTCTCCATATTTAGAGCCAGTGTGAGTCAGACTGCTGAACCTCTGTCCATCTGTCCATCTGAGAGACTCTGCCTCTCTGAGATGCTCTTTTATCGGCCTGTTGCCTCCAGGTCTTTTTCCAGCCTTTTGTTTCTCCTGCTCCGACTTTTTGGGGATATGAGCTGCAATAAATCAGACTAACTTTTTTGGGTTGCAGCTCCGATAAGACGATAAGATAAGATTCAAGTCTTCAAAAGAACAGATTTGAATTTTTAAAAAAAAGGATTTTTTAAAATATTTGAAGGTGGTGTTGAGTAATCCAGGCTCAGAGTGATGTTTTCTGACTTCATGAAGCATCCAAGCATGAGAGAAGGGACCTAAACCAGTGGATGAACCACTCTTGTGTCTGCATCAGAGCCACTTTTTTCCTGGCGACATGCAGAGGAAGGAGGGGCGGCTGATGACTTGCGTAGGAGACGCAGACCCGGCGTTCTGGTCGGCTGGTCTCTGTGTGGATCCACTTGTCTCCTCCTCTCATCTGCTCCAACTTAACAACATCTTGAACGCTGTACTGTAGCATGCTCCCATGTCATAAAACAGCGCTCCTCTTCACAACACATCCCTCTCTCCCTCCTTCTGCTTTTCCACATGGGGTGGAAGATGTTTTTCTCACTCCCCCCCTCCTTTCAACCACGGAAAAAGCAGCACGCGTCCAGCTGCATCTTGGTGCGGACACGCACTTGTTAAATAGTTTGAAAAATGAACGTCTCAATTGCATCATTCTTGTCTGAATCCCGTCTTTTTCTGTCTGCCTGCGAACATGTGAAATATCTGAGGTGGCTGAGAACTTCATTACTAAAAGCCGGTCACCGAGCGGTGCAAAACATCCCTGCTCTGAGCTTTCACAAGCTCGCTCTGCAAAGGACCGGCTCTCCTACCCGTCCACTCTCAGATCCCAGGTTTAAGCTTTAAAACTCTGCTACATCACATCGTCATCAGTGTCTCAGGAATGGCGTGTTAGTCTGTGATGGATAGCTCATATTTCAGGTCAGGGGTCCTAAATATCTACTACCCTGCAGCTTTTCAAAGCATCCCCTCTCCAACACCTGAGTGTCCTCATGCATGGCGTCCTGCTAACGAGACTTTGGTTGTGTCTCAGTCAGCGCATCAGTGAACTTTCGAGCACTACATTTAAGAGCGTAGTGTGTTTACATGGATAACCGCTGACCTGTTAAACTCTCCGCAGCTTCATTTGCATCATTTCATAGAGATCTTCATTTAAAAACTGTTTTTTTAAGAAGGAAAATAAATTAGTCATTTATTCTTGTGTTCTCTCTTAATTTACTGAGTCAGTGGCATAGATAGTGATACAAATCTGAACAAATTTCACGTTTTCTCTTTATTATGGCACCAAAATGATGTAAATAGACCTTGTAGATGCAGAAATATACTCTATTCATTTTGGGAATGTCGTTTTCGAGCAGAAACCTAAAAAAGAGGATAAAGCGTAACAGGAATAGCAAAAAGAAAAACACTACAAGTACCTGTCTGCTGCTCTAAAAATGGCGAAAAATATATAAATTTGCAGACGTTTATTTGGCCAATATTTTTGACAAGCCGGCGAGGCGCAGCAAAATGTCGGTTCGTGACTAGTGGTAAGTGTAAAATTCAGGGCTCCATTTGGGTCAACATTAAGTGTGCACTACAGCAGCAAGTACACAGTGCACACAACATTACAGTGCACGCTGTGTTTCAGTGCACATTCAATCTGTTCAGGTGTGTTGGAGAAGAGATGCAGGACGGGAGCTCTGGAGGACTGGACCTGGGCTGCATGTTGCTTTAGGTTAGAGTAGGGAGTGTCAAGCTGTGTTCCTGGAAGTTTACATTGTGTCCCTGCTCCAACACACCTGATTCCAACCGAACGGACTCAACAGCTTCTTCTTGTTCTCTTCACAACGACCCGATTATTTCAGACAGGTGTGCTGGAGCAGGGAACAGCTGCAGGAACAGGGTTTGACATGTGCTTTTAGAGGTCTACGGAAATTTTTTCTTAAGATAAACCTGTAAAACTCCATTACAGTAGTCAAGAACAACAGGGGGCCTAATATGGAGCCTTGGGGAACTCCAAGTTATCTTGGTTATCTTGAGGTTACTTTTACTTACAAATTCAAAACCTCACAACTTGTGAATTTCAAAATCATGCTGAACCATCAGTCCACCTATTCTAGATGTTCTTCAGTTGGTAAAATACTGATTTGGTTCCTGCTTTAACCCTTAAAACTCCCCAAGGTTTTTCAGACCTTTCTTTCCCGTCCAGGAGGTTTCCATCCAGCCACAACATGTGGTTTATTCAGAGCCTCTATCTGGTAAATCCACCATGATGATCCATGATTATTTATCACATCTTCATCACCAGCACTACCTGGTGGTCAAAATGAATTTCAGATTTGGATTGTGGAACATTTTCGGTAAAGTCCATCCTTTCTTACAAACATGTCACTACCTCGTAGATTTTATGTCCGGGCTACGTTCAGATATGGGGAAATGCTCCGGATGAGTCGATTGTTTTAACAGGCTAGGACGTTTTTGCATTTCTTGTGCTGCAACATTTCCGCTCTTATGACGCGGGGGCTAGCCGGTCCTCTACAGCTCAGAGGTAAAAGAGCAGAACGTTTGTCTGAATGCAAACAGGATAAAAGACTAAGTTCATAACATTACTGCTTTTAAGTCTGAAATTAAGAGATCTCTATTTTGCAAGAAACTTCAATCAGGAGCACCCAAAGATCAAAAAGTGAGCAGAAAGAAGAAACCTCCTGATCCTCTATGACTGGAATAAAGCCAAGAAGGAGAGCTGGAGCTGCTTTAGTGAGGACGTTTCTAAGACCTGAGAGAATAATTCTGGGATTAGAAAAGGCTGGTCGCTTGTTAATATTGGTGCTGTACCTAATTAAACATTCACTTTTACATTATTTTAGCCTCGTAATGTCACAACTGAGGCTGTTCTGCAAACATCTTGCTGCCATGATGACTGGAATTAAAAGGCTGTAGCTTCTTCAGGCTGGTTTACATTAAAAGAAAATATTAAAAAAGGTCTTATTGTAAGGATTGATCAGGAAGATATAAATGGAAGGAGAGCCATTGCTTAATGAGCATTAACTTATAAAGCTACAACTTCTGGCCTTGAAAACTTTGAAATCCATCACCCAGGACTTGAGGGAGCGACCTGACTTCATCGCCATCCTCCCTGCCGTCTGCACTTTCTCCTTCCAGCTCATAGGAACCGAGACGGATGGAACCACGTTGTTTAACTTTGTTTAGCTAATTGGAGCAAAGCAGCGTTTGACTGATAACCCTTGCCTGGTGTTCCTTCCCTCTCATAAATCTCTCTGTTCTCCCTCTTCCAGAGCCTTCTCTCCGTCCACGACACTGTCGCCCTGAAGAGTTATGACCCTGAACTACCTCCACTGCCTGAAGACATCGACGGCGACGAGGACTCGGTGAAGATTATCCGACTGGTGAAAAATAAGGAGCCCCTTGTAAGTCGTTCACCTTTTGAATTTCCCGGTAGGAGTGTAAGAAAATATCAATCAGTTTTTTGTATGAATTATTTTTTTAAGAATTCGCAAAATTTGTGGCTTTTTCGTTTTTTCTTTTAATTAAAAAAATCTCAAAAATGTTTGGAAAAACTAAAATTCAAAATTTTTTCCCCCCAAAATCAATTATTTGGCATATATACAAACATTAGATAGTGATGGTATCAATATCAAAAAGCACAATTTTTTAATTTTGACATTTTTAAAAAGAAATTTTATATAAAACACATTCTTTTTTCCACGACTGCTTTAAAAAAAGAAATCAACAATTTGGTATACACCCAAACATCACACAGTGGTGGTTTTTTTTTGTGTTGCATTTAAACTTTCCTTTTTTGTTAATTTACTTGACAAATCCAAAGCATTTCTTTAGTTTATCGTCTATATAATGATTTTTATAGATTAATATGTAGAAAGGATATTGGTAACAGTGTTGCTTTCTTTTGGTAAATACTGAAATCAAAAATATAAATATAATATATATATGGCTATTGTTCATATATTTTTCATACATCAAGCTCTTTTCATACTGCAGGAAGCGGGTGATGTGTGATGATACAGGGATACTTGAGACATTTACTGATGAGGCTGTTATTTCTACGGTCGTCAAAATATAGATCCTCTTATTTAGTAAGGTGATGCCAGACATTGCATATTTTACCAAGTTGTGACAATTTTCTTTAAATTAAATTCCAGTAAACAGAATTTGCAAGGTATCGTCTTACCTATGGTATCATGATGTATCAGGATAGATCGTATCGTTGCCCTGTATTGTGATATATATTGTATTGCCAGATTCTTGCCAGTAAACTCCCCTACGAAGCAGTAAACAGATCACCATGCAAGCTTTCGAGGTACAAGCTTGTGGGAATCTAACCCACAACCTTGAAGCTGTAAACACAGTGAAGCTGACCGCAGCTGCCCTCTTCTTGGCCGGGAGTATTTTCATCCAGACGCTGCATGATTTCTGCAAGCGGCTCCTCCTCCTCCTTCTTCTTCTACCCTACCTCCCGCGTCCGTCTCGCCCCCCAGACCAGCTGTCGCCGCTGGGTCCTGACTCCGCCCCTCCACGTCCTGGCCGACCAGTCCGTGTTGCATCACATACCTCGTCGTGTTTGCATTGTAATTTCCCTGAAGACTTCGTCCTCATCGGCCCGTCAGAGACCTGCACCCAGCTCTTTGTTGTGTGCTGAGGCGGCGGCCATGTTTGATCTGAGCCGGACATGTCCTGGCCCCGGCTGCCTCTATTTTCTCTTTGTGGTTTTCAGCCTTCCCACCATGTTGGCTCCAGGCCTGCGCGCTCCTCTCACCGCACCCCAGAGGAAAGGGGAACACACCTAACCATGTCTGGGTTGCTGCCCGTTGCATGTTCTCCGGAGCTGCTGATGGCAGTGATGTGGCTCGGAGGAATTTTCGGCCTCTCCGTCTGACAACACGGTTGTCGCTGCAGCTTCCTGCTCCGGCCCGATGTCGGATCACATTCCACAGAAACCATAATTTGATTTACACCGCCCGCTGCCGACTTCAACATCCAGCTGATGTTATTCCATTTAGCAGCAGGATGCTTTTTTTGTCTCCCCTGAGAACATCTACAACACATCTACAATGATAAAGACGTTGATCATCCAGAAAATATTCTACATCTACTGGCTTTAATATCCCTGCAGCAGCTGTTTACGTTGCTCTATCGCTCCCTCCCTACAAGCTTTGAGGAGAAACAGGACATATTTCCAGTTATTATAGCCTCCGTCTTGTAGAACGTCTCCTTTGTCTTCATTGTCCTATTTTGTGAAAACATGAAAGAAAACAATGGAAGCAGAATGACAGCAGCGAGTAATGGGAACAAGATGCTTTCCTCCGGCCTCGTGTTGGAAGCTCGGCTTTAATCTGGGCCGCTTGGACCCACTTTGCCTCTATATCTGGACAGAAGCTCGGTGCCAGACCAGAAACCAGGCTATGTTCGAAGCTGCTTAAATCCCCTTCTTCCTCATTTGGACGCTCAGTTTGAACCTTGGGTTGCTGCCATCTGATTGGCTGATCGGATGTTTATGTTAACAAGCAGTTGAATGTCTAATAAAGCAGCCTGACGAGCGTACTGTATCTTGGATTTATCAGCAGAACATAATGCTTGACAAATAACTGGGCATAATCAGGGTTGCAAAATTCTGGGAATTGTCAGAGTTGGAAAAGTTTCCATGGGAATTAACAGGAAATTTACAAAACTGAAGGTTTATTCCTTTTATAAATGTATGCTTATGACAAAACAAAACGTTATATTCACATGTAGATATGATACAGTTTGTTGAAATTATCCCCAAATTCCAGTTAGCAGTTCAGCAGCGAGTCTTTGTGCAGAACATGATTGGTTTTTTAATCCATTTAATTTGATGCAGGAATGCATATAAGACCTGCTGGACTCCGGCCCTTGTAGGACTGAACTCATGAGCGCCCTCTACCCTCCAGATAAGGAATCTTCATCTTGGTGCTCGAGGGCCAACAATCAGGTTTTTAAAGGTTTTCTGCAGGACATCGGCCCTCGGGGACCAGGGTGGAGGGTCCATGATCTAAATGTGTGGCATGGTAGAGCCATGGGTCAAATGCAGAGCCTAATAACACACCTGGGATTGTTTTGGTTGTTTTTACCCACAATGCCGTGCACCGAACCCACAATGTTTTATTTTGTAGTCCACTTCCTGCATCTGGTCCGCTTGAAGCGACTGAGACCTTCGTTTGTAGGCAGAACGAATCCGCAAATTTGATTTGAGCCAGAATTTGTTTGTTCGTCAAATGAAGTAAACTTTCCCACCAAATAGACGAGGAATTGAATCATGATTTGAAAGCCCAGCAGCCTGATCCCGGATGGTGGCAGCAGGATCGAATATAAAGTAAACCGGTGGCGCAGATTTTTTTTATTTATTCATCAATCTGTCTTTGTATTTTCTGCTCATGTGATCTCTGGAGTTACAAAGTGTAAGGCGGTGGCAGCGTTCTGCTCCCTCTCACCGTTTTCACGTCTGGCTTTTCTTTGCTTGTTCATGTTTTCCAGCGACGATGTAACTCTGACGAGGATCCAAATAAACAAACAAACTATACAAGCATAAATCGCACGCTGGATTTCATGTAGAGCAGCTCTGCCAGAAAACTCCTCCCTTCCTCGTCCTCGGAGGGAAATTCAGACTTTTTTCTGACCATTTTATTTGACGTTAACCGTTCTGGTCCTCCGGTCTGCGTTTGGCTCATCCTGTGCATCCCTCAAGTGGAACTGATGCTAATGAGCTCTCAGATCTTATATTAGGTAAGGAGCAGAGGATCAGATGCTGGCGGTGAAGTCACAGCCGTTCCAGTAACCAATAAAAAGCCTGTAATTGTGCAGGTTCCACATTCAGCGCTGCCCCAGATTGATTTGGAAGTGCCCTTTAACTCCCAGCTCCACATAATTAGCCTGAAATCTTCAGACTTGACATGGGGACAGCAGACTTGTGTAAAATCTCATTTCCTGACTCTCTCTTCTTCCTTTGCTCTCCTTTATTTTGGTTCTTGTCTTCCTTTCTGGATTAATGTTGCAGCTGCCACTCGGACCCGTCGTCGTGTTCATCGTCCTTTAAGTTAACCATGATTAGCCGAGCAAACTGCGTTCAGTAGCTAGTAGCGTGCCACTTCATGCCACTGGGTTAAAACTTTATCCTCCCCGTGTTCCAGCTCTCCCGCTGCTCTCCCAGAAGCGCTGATTTACTAGCTCAAGTATCTGCACAATGAAATAATTGGGTTTGGAGAGCAGCATAAACATGTGCGCGCATGCAGACACATCAGCCCAGCCACCTATGTTTATTGAAATAATGTGCTAGTTTGGATATGGTTTCCGAATAGTTCAGGTGGGGGTCTGGAGTGTAGAATTCAGCGGGTTGCGTCAGGAGTGTGAGGCCATGTAGCCGATACACTTGGAAACTTTGCCTCGGGTGATGAAGGGCTCGACTACAGACTGACTAATAGGTAACTGCAGTCAGAAGTTGGCCTGGCTGAAGGCAGCGGTGTTACATTATTCATGTTCCTCGGCCAAAAAACTGAACGCTCTATAACCGGCTACAAACATGTCCACCTAAAAAAAAGCCTCAGCGCTTTTACTGCAGTCCAGTTATTCAGATTAAACCCCACAGAACCACTAGGGTGCATAATCTCTGCTCAAAGATCATTAAACACATTTCTGTGAGCACCAAACACAGATAAAAGCAGCAGGTAAACATGGATCCACTGGTCAGCCCTCAGGATAAAAGCTCATTTCCAGAAGCAGCTTCTCACCCAAAACCACTATTTTCTCCCGGTTACATAGAGTTAACTGGACAAAGACAGGTGTCAGTCATTCAGCATGACAGGTTTTCCTTATGGCTGATAACTGGTGAGATAGATGTAAACACAAAGACATAATTCTGTAATATCAGGATCAACTGGAGAAGATTTACCTCTCGTTACTCAGAATAACAAAGTAATAATAACCAGGGATCCTCATCCTGGTCCCTGAGCCGTGTCCTGTGTGTCTTAGTCAGTTGTCCTGCAGCAGGGGAAACTCTGAAACCTGCAGGACCCGACCCTAGAGGACCCCCGGGATATGCTGGATTTCCACAGTAATGCACCGGTTTGCAGTGGTTTCGCTCCATTTTTAGCACCTTTTTTAATAAAACAGCACCCCAAAACAAGTGGTCCACCACAGAAGAAGAGCTGGGAGTGAATTTAAAGGCGGTGGGGGAGCGTTGTGTCCCAGATTCCTCATCAGATGATGACCTCATTGAAAACCACCAAGCCATCTATTGACTAAAACCTCTGTAACTTTGTTCTGCTTCACTTTACCTCTATGAATATTTACCCAGATAACTTCCACTGAAGCTAAATTTCAAAGGGGACGTTTACTATAAAAATGTCCCCAAAAATGTAGACAAAGAGGAAGTCCTTCATATTCACTTTACCAGAGCAGGATCTGTTTAAGTGATGCTTCCACCGCTGATAAAATACAGCAGCTCTGCTCCTCAAAGACTACGATCCTGCAGGTCCTCCTACTCCAACACACCTGAGTCATTGTGCAGAACTGCAGGTATGTTGAATACCTGCAGGATAGCAGCACTGAAGGACTTCCCTGGTTCACAGATGGTGTATAATAGCTGTGAAACTCCAAAAAAAGTTCTACAATTTTATAAACTTTTTTCTACATCTTGTTCAAAAATGAGTTCAGTTATAAAACACAGGTGAAGCGTATAAGCGTTTAGCTTCTGCTTTCTCAGTCTCTGGTTGATATGAAAAACAAGAATCAGCCTTATTTCTCGGCTTTTGTTGTTTTATGGATGATGATTGAATGAACCTAAACCTGAAACCTTATGATGATCCATAAATCCAGATGTTAAACATCCACGTATGATCCTGAGAAGCGGTTTAAGCGGCCTGAGCAGCTCGTGGAGTCGGAGCATCCTCGCTGCGGTGAGAACCCGAGCGGCCAACAAGCCTCTGCTGGGCTCGTCTGCAGCGTGACTCGGATGGAAATAGCAGACCGGTAGATCCTCGCTGCATTCGCCCGCTGAGCGCTCCTGCCTTCATGCATGGCCTGCTGGATCACTCCGTGCCACTCGGTAGCATTCATTCACTTCTCCCACTCAGTTCATCTGCAGCCATCCTCCATCTTTTCCTCCTCTCTCTCCCACTCTTTCGTCTGGTTTTTCTATCCGCGCTACTCTCTCTGCTCATTCTTTTGCATTTTTCGTGCAAAACGGATTCCCTCTTCATCCCTGATTGTTAGGCATCGACCCCCACCATAAAACTCTGCAGCCAGGAAAGTGACAATATCAGCGTGAGGCCCGATCGCTCTCCTTTCCTCCTCCTTCCTTTTTTTCTCTCTGATCTGTCGCTTTGCACGCCTGATTGCTTTTCCCATCATGACTAAGTGTCACTGGGTGCAGCTTAGTGGAAACAGTAGACTGCAGGGTCTGTGCCATCCACCAGTCCTACATAGCGTCCTGCCTGGCATGGGCTGGGACCAATCAATCCAGCTAGCACTGCTAGGCCGGCCACCCAGCCTTCCCCGCCTTCCCCGCCTACTGGATACCCGCGCATCGGCTGGGCTTCTCATTATGGACCCACAAATAGCAGCGATTGGACTTGCAGAGCTGGAGCAGTGACTGCATTTACGAAGCAAGACGACATGTCCGACATTGTTATTGTAAAGGCTCCAGATGCATGATTGATGTTTGCGGATTCGCTTACTTAATAAAGCGGCTGATAATTGCAACGAGACGGGGAAGTGATCGATTCGTAGTTTCCATGAAGGTACGCTGCATACCATGCTTTTCCCATCTGCAGGAGACGGGCCTCTTCTTGCTGTTTTTCCTGACACAATCAGGACATTTGAATCAGAGCTGCCTGGAACACATCGTCTCCTTTAGCCGCTCATTTTATCACAGATGCAGAGACGGAACAACACAATCAATAAAGTCAAAGAGTGGAGAAAGTTATTAGGAGCAGAGAGCTGATACATATATCATTTTGTTTAGAAAAGTGACTTTTTTATCGTCTGTTTACATGAGAATGTTGAGAGAAAAGTAATGACTGTCTGGGAATAAATGGAGCAACTAATGAGATTAAAGCAGACAGCACAGCATGTGTTAGTGTTTTACAGAAAAAGCGGGTGCTTTAGGAGCAATGCGTCTTTTATGTGATGTTTGGGCCGCGATGTCCAGGGGTGGGGGCTGCAGAAGAAGTTGAAGATGCCTTCGCCTGCTTTGGGATGCAGCTCAGTCAAAGGCTTTAGCTTGTTCAGGTGTTTCTGGTCGTTTCTGTAAGTTTGACACTGTTCTGTAATCATCAGGTATCTTCATATAAGGGCCTAGATGCCCGAATTCAATAGCTGCGTCTCCATCACCTCTGGAATTGCACAACACCTAAACATTGCAATAAAGATTTGGTCATGGAAACTCCTGCATATCCAAAAATCCTCTCAAGTATCTGCAAACATCTGAAAAATGTGAAGTTTTTTCCAGAGGTTTTGATATTGAAGTATTTGACAAAAGTGTCATGGAAGCACTTTTTCAGGGTCACGTGACTTTTGTTTAAAGAGCTCGCTAAATGTGTGAACGGAGGAGGAGACGGGAATCCTTGTACAAATAGTCAAACAGAAAAATATTACAGACATCAAACAGTATCTTCATCTTCCTAAAAATGGATTTTACCAGATTTTGCCCCAGTCTGCCCAGTCTCTGACCTCTGACATCAACAACTGGATATTTTCACTTTTTTAGGCCATACTCCTTAAACTGGTTGTTCAGTCAGTTTCTTCCTCATTCTGATTTTCTTTGTGGATTTCACCATGTCTATATGACTAAATGCTGCCATGTGATTGGCTGATTAGATATGTGTGTTTGAATGTAATCTCTTGTCCTCAGCGTTACATGAAACAGCCCGACATGAGTGTCTGAGGCAGCCGGTGAGGTACAGCGTCTGCCTCACATCTCCTGCAGCCTGTTGAGTTGTGAATATAAAAACACTCACAGCTTCCAAAGCCACATCTGAGACATTCCCAGATCTAATCTCACAGCCTCTTAAATAAGACGTCTTCCTCCCTTCGTGTGTAATCATGAATGCAAACACATCCCAGCACTCGCGGCCTTTTCCGCTTTGCACTCGGAGAGCCGGGAGTCTGAATGAAGGCATTGTTGCCCGCCGGCTCAGCCGCCCTGTTTCCCAGCACACTTTGGAAATGAAAAGTGACATGTGAAAGTGATGTTTTCTTAGCTCGGGATAACGCCGGGGTGGGTGGACGAGTGAAACAATGCCAGAGCAGAGATAGACCTCTTCCCCTGCGACACAACTGTCTCTTTGTATGCGCTCATACAGCTCTCACCCCGTACGTAATGACAGCATCTCTGGCAGCGTGGAGCTAATAGCACGGAGACGGCAGTTCCTCTAAACCTGAATGAATCCCCAGATTATTCAGAAGGCCGAGCCGCTGCCAGCAGCACGGAAACAAATGCATGCTTTGTAGGATAGTCGCACATTTCTTCACAGATTCACCTGTGGGAAGTACAGAGGTGGGCCGCTAAGTGTGTTTTCATAGTAACTGGGTAATGACTTACTCTGGCATCAAGGTTTAAAGAGACAGAGGAGGGAAAAGGGGGGAGTGGGAAGACAAATGGAGGTAAGCCGTCCTGTCAGAGAGCCCTCGGCTTTGCATTTCCTGCCAACTTCTCCTGGAATCCTTATAATTATGATAATAAGGAGCTGGCACTTTTCCCTGGTCTTGTTCATTATGACTGTTGGGTCAAGACTGAGGTTAAGGAAATAAAAGTGAAACCGGAGCCCGTTTTAGCGCAGACATGGAGACGATGGGGGTAAGGTAGCTGCAGGGTCTGGGGATTTAATAAAACAGGTGGAGAAGCTCGCAGGTACCGGCCTGCTGCTGCTGCAGCAATGTTGCTTCACTTTGGAAAATCATTTGGCATAAAACCTGAAGTACTTTTGACTGTTGTTTGCAATCATGCAGATTTTCATTTGGACTCCTGCTAATGCTTTACAGTGCTGTATTAATCTTTATAGGCGGCCGTAAGGCTGAACGGGCTTTCTGATCCGGACCAAATGCACTAACACTGCATGACTTAACCTTCGGAGTCCGTGGCCTTCGAGGAAGTCTGGAAGAACTCGTAAATATGCCGGGCTCATGCGTGTGATGTGCTAGCGGGGTTTAAAGGTGGGGGGTGGGGGGGCTCTATGCCATCTCAGTGAGGTAAGACCAAATGACACACTCCAACACCAGATATGATTAGAGGTAATTGTATTTTAATGTCCATGAGGCCCGTTCTCACTTTGTGTTTGGTTTTTTTCCACGGTCCACATCTGGTGTGACGGATGCCAGCATGTGTTTCCACTACAGCCCAGTCTCTACCTCTAAACATGGCAGTCAACACAGCAGTCAGCGGGAGTTTACTGTCGCCGTTACACTTTCGCTGTTAAGTGACATCATGTCAAAACACGTCCACCTCCTCTGCCCCGGCCGCCGCCGTTTGTTTTCCCTTGTCGCTCTCAATTTAGAGGGAGAAATAATGTTTGTCAAACGCTGCGGGTCCGTGTTCGGAGCGCCATGAGTCTAAAATGGAGCTTTCCATTTGTTTTCTCTGGCGGGTTAGGGATAGCCGGAGCGCCTTCAGTTGTGGTCGTGGCGAAGGTAAAGACGTTCCAGGGTCCGTCTGTTCTGCTGCAGAGGAAATCAGCGGAAAGGCCACACATCCAAAGCCGTCCATGCTTCCAGCTTCCGTCTTTTTATCCACAAAGAAGCAGAGCGCTCTGTGAGAACCGACCATCCGTTCCAGACCACAGGCTTTGTTTCTTTGCATTTCAGTTGGTATAAGCCAGGAAGGGCACCAGGATATCGATTCTTTTAGACTTTCCTCACATAAGTCACTTCGGATTAAAAGTCACATCAGTCAAAAATGCAGCATGACAAGATAAAAATCCTGTACAAGTTGCTTTTATGTAGAAATTCCTTCAACAAAATCCAAGACCTAGACCGAAATTTGACATGGAAATGCAAATATCATTTATATATCAGATCATTTTCCATGAAAAGCAGGTTCCAAACCATAGTCTGCTTCTTTGCTCTGGTTTCCTACCAGGTTAGTTCTGTTAGCTCAAAGTTTGGTTGGTGTCGATCACCCCTTCCCACCCTCTCAGCCCTACCCCATCATCTATTTTTCTGTTTTCCGGGAGTCACAAGACTCACAAAGCTGACGATAGGAAAGCCAATCAACTCATCCATGTTCTTCACAGTCACAGATGTAGACGGAGTAACAACACCGCTAGTGGAAATGGGGCTAAATCTACCATTTAACTTCTTATCTGCTAGTTTCATGGTACTACCGCGCATCGACAGCCGGCTGGACAATCCTCCATCCCCTCTCATAAACACTCCCTCATACATGAGCGGATCCAAACGTTAGTCTCTGTTTCTCAGCTCCGTATGAGGTGTTAGCCGTTTGTCATCACGTACTAAAGCAGCTGCCATGTCAGCATGTGCGCGGCTCTGGGAGGGGTGTCGGCGCGATACGGACCAAGTGTCGCTCCGCTCCTCGTCGTCACGCTGCAGAGATTCAGCCTCTGAATCCCAATGAAAACAGTCTGAGGCATTTATGTGTTGGCAGTGGCCACATATGGACTTTATCACCTCGTGTTGAGAGGAGACTTTGGCACTGATTGGCTACTGCTGGGAAGCCTGACTCAGACACAGATAACCCCTATCTTGCTGTAAATATCTCAGCTTTCTGCTCTCAAACAGTTGAGCTTAGCAGAGATGACTTATTCGACCATCTTGTGCGCTTTTATGTCTGTTTCCATGTAAAAAGCGGAGCTGAGACACTAATTGCGTTTGTAATTAGTGTTTCTAATTACAAACGCAGCGCAGCGTCCTGACCGTCCAGCATCCATCATCCAGCTTTCAGTCCCGCTCGGCCTGACGTCAGGAGCTTCTCTCAGACAAAAACACACGGACACGCAAACATGCACACACAAACACGCCTACACATGTTGTCGCTCATGCGTATACGCACCTCTGACAGACAGACGTTCCCGTTCCCACTTCCCGGAGTCAGAAATGGCTTCCATGTGCCAGCGGGTGCTGAAGACTCGCATCGTGCTGCCGCACACACATCACCCAGCTTTTTGCCTGCACTGTTTATGTATTTGTTCAACCGAGTGGGCAGCCCTCATTAGTGGGCACGCAGGGCTGGATGCTGATGATAGCACCCATAGGGTACCGCCATGATGCTGAGTTCAGGTTGGATTTGGCCCGCTTTGTTCCATCTGCCTCTCAGAGCTTCCAAAGTATCCGTCAGGCCTCCCTCAGAGGCGGAGAAACAGCCCGGAGGACTGAGAGGGTGAGAGCTGACTGAGGTTGTAATGAGGCTGGGGGGAGGGGGGGCAGAGCAGAACTTGGGAATTATGAAGAAAAACATGAACGTGCAGCAGCTTTTCTTAAAGAGCCGGACTCGTCTCTTATTTACTGGCTGCAGCTAATGAGTTCCAGAGCCCCGGTTATCATCGCGCTGCTTCGCTTTCCTCTCAGACTTTCCCTCATGCTCTTTTGTTTCCCCTGAACGTTGGTTCATCTGCAGAGATGAAGCCCAGCCCCGTGCTGTAAGGGTGCTCAGGGCTGGCACACATGGACCTGGCAGACTTAACGGCATGGTTTTCTAACAATAGCTGCATTTCTGTGGCGTTTTTTTACTAAATATAAGCAATATTTCTTAGAATTTAACAAAGTACAATTGTGATTTGTTTCTATTGGATGGCGTTTAGTGTATGAGAGGGAATTCAGGTCAAATCTGGTCCTGAGAGACTTTGCTCTGAAGAAGATGGAGATGCAACATGTTTTAAGTTCTTCTGCATTTCACTTTTATTTGTTAAAAATAAAAATAAAAAGATTCTCCTCCGCTGTTCCTATCTTAGACTGGAAAATTAATGGGGGAAGCTTAAAACCAGGTTTTTGTACCAGGCTGTAAAAATGTTTCATTCTCCTGTAAAGTTGCTTTTTTACCATGAGAGTCTATGGGGATTGGCTCAGCCAGCCCCTAGTGGAGGAGGGGGGAACTGCAATTGTTAGCACATAGACTTCATGTTTTTAAGCCAGAGGTTGCCACTTGGATCAGACCTTCCTCTCCATCTTTACTCTAATCAAACTGGACCCGCTACATAACCTAACCTAAATGGAAATGCGAAAAACTCCAACTTCCATGACACTTTTGCTACTTACAACTTGTAAATAAAACATGACGTTTATATTGTACTTGGAATAAAATAGGAGTTGATGAGATTCCTTATTTATCTACATTTTCCACAGCGTCCCATGGAATTAGGGATGTATTATTTAAGCTCCTCATCATTTGCATCCCTCCCGGTCCTGACTCTCCTCAGGTCTTCCAGTTCCACGTCTGTAGTGTTGCCATGGAGTTTTTCTGCCTTATCAGAAGGAGTTCATTTGGCAACGATGCCCGTGTGAGTTCAAACCGAGGCTGGCCAGATCATAAGAGACGTTCCACCTTCTCTCATAAATCCTAAATGCCATACCTGGACCTTGAAATAATCCTGATAGAAAAGGAAAACGTTAGAATACGTGTTAAAACCCAAATAAATCTGGCTATTTTGAACGGAGATAAAATGTTTCTGCTTCCCATACGCTCGGGTTCACGACCCCGTTTATTTCTATTTACATGCCGAACGCGCTGCTCTATAATCACCAATGCCTCTAGCAATAAAAGTCATAAAAGTGCTCTTTGTAAATGGCATCGGGGCTTCACCATGTGATTTAAGCCATATGTGTCAAAACAGGATTTATATCTACACACCATATGTGCGCATGCCATCGTGTATCTGCAGAGTTTGTGCAGACAGCCCATTGTCATTACGGAGCCGGGCCAAGGCTGCTGCTTCTCTGCTGTTTGCTTAGCCTTTACTCTGCCACCAGCCAGCAGGCACCTCCTGGGATACAATAAAAACATCCATCACAACACTGGCCATCAGCCAGCGGAGGGAGAAATGTAATGAGCACATGTCTCAGATCGCTTCGGAGATTTCCTGCAGACTCCCGCCTTCGCCCCGCTGTCCGTCACAGTCCGTCTCTTCCCCGTCAGACACTCTGAGACGCTTTCTGTCCGTCTGGAGGCCGGCGGGCCGCCGACGGCTGCTTTCAGTCACAGCAGCGGGGTCATACGCGACCCTGACACCGGGTCCACCCTGCCTCTCCTGCTGAGACCGCCTCACATGCTTTAATTAGCCCAATTATTCCATTAGGTTAGCAGCGCTGTCTTATCCTGACGTCCCCCCGCCTCCCGTTTCCATCTCCCCACACCTCAAAGGCCTTGAGGAAACCATTATCTAGGAGGAAAAGCATTAGGTATGAATATGCAGTGAAAACAAGCGGGTGACGTGCTAATGCAGAGGCTGCTTCGCCCTCTGAAGGCTTCTCGCTTGGATATTTATGCTGATGGTAGTTAGAGGCAGTAGGACTCAAACTGGACTTTCATTTTCTAGAAGTGAGATGGAAACAGCAAAAAAAGATGAGTTAGAGGATGATGCCTCCCTGCGCTGAAATATACGGCAAACATGAGTAAAAAACACTGAAACTGAGAAGAGTCAGACAAAAAACTGAAATTATATGTCCATGCAGTCAGAAGTAAGAGAAATATCTAGAATTTATGAGGTAGAAATGTCTTGAAAGAAGTTGTTAAGAACCCATTTCAAGCCCCTTATTAAGTAAAGAAAATGTCATTATTGTTTCTTTCTCACTTTGAGATAAAAAATATTTCCCACTTGTCTGCTGCCTAAATATGTTTTTTTATGTCAGGAAACCTGTGAGTTGCTGCAGTGAGGTTCTGAAAAAGGTTTTTTCAGCTAAAACTGGGTGTGACAGATACAATATGATCTCAGTGTCTTGAGATAACAGAACTTAAAATGTCCTTAAATAAACCAAATTTAAGATTCGGTTACTAGGTAACATATAAAAGACATACGGAAAAACAAGATGAATGATTTTACTGATTTTGCTGTTGTTTATTTCTCTCTGAATAAGACCCTCCAGACTTTTTGGCTGAATATGAGACTGTGAAACCAGGCCAAGCCGGTGCCCCGGTGGTGTCAGAAGGCATGCGGCTGGTTGGCACCCGTCAAGCATCCTGTCCTATTTATTGTAAAGGAAGGAGGGATGTTTGGGTTTGCCGGTAAACGCATCACAGTGGACCTGGCTGAAACGCGACTCTTTCATGTCTTTGTTGCAAAGCAGACGTTCATTTTAGAGGTCATGGAAGACTTGTGGGTGTATTTTGAGTCCTCTTCACTTTAAAGTCCTCCTGTCTCGCTCTTCATCAACAATCGGCGTCTTCTGCAGAACCGATTCCTCCATCCTTTCACATCGTGTGTCATCCTGCTCTTTTATAACCCATTTCCAAACCAGCTGGGACACTTTGAATGTAAAATAAACCAGAATGCAGTGATTTATAAATCTCATCAGCTCATATTTTATTCCCAGTAAAACGTAAACATCGTTCTTCTGGGAACAAAAACGATGTTTATGTTCAACTGGGAGTAAAATATGAGTTGAGATTTGCAAACCTTTGCATTCTGTTTTCATTTACATTTCACAGTGTCCCAGTTTTTGGGGAATTGGGCTTACAGGTCTGTCTCAGAAAATTAGAATATTGTGATAAAGTTCTTTATTTCCTGTAATGCAATTAAAAAACATGAAATGTCATACATTGTGTATTCATTACAAATCAACTGAAA
>JAVQJG010298469.1:0-16134 GCA_036024015.1 Craterocephalus amniculus | reverse complement strand
AAAACGAGGCCTACCGTAGCACAACCGCGGTTTTAGCCGCTAACAGCGCTTCATGTCTTTAACTCGCCTTCCTCCGTTGGCTGGATAGCTGCCGTTAGCTGTGGTTTAGCTTTATTAGCACGTATCTCGGAGTGTAATTGTTGTCAATCATCCCTCCCCGCGCTCACAGCCCCCCTCTCAGCGCCTCGTTGTCGGCCATTTATGGGCTTTCCGGCAGTCAAGAGACTCGTGACGGTGACAAGATGGCGGAGGAAGGAAACGCCCAATGTGCATCACTTCAGCTCAATAGAATCCTATGGTTCACGTGGTTTAAGGGTTTGTCCATTCTTTTTACAGTCTATGGCTGATACCCATCACCATCACACCGTTTAATGAGTGTGTAAAAGCAGATGAACTGATTTGTATCGCTGCTGCTGTCACAGAATATTAACGACACAACTACTGGCTGCTTTCTTCTGCTGTCCTCTCATATCCTGCCTCCTCCACTCAGACGTTACCTGCTGGGTCAGAAAATCTTCATTTATTAAGGACTGTTTTATCATTTTATTCACTTTATCAAACATTATCAGATGATGTTTTAATCAAAACCTTTGTGCCTTTTTGCCTTTAACATGGAACTAAACAACAAACCCAACAAGGAAAGGACAACACCTAACAAGTGCTCACAGCTCCACCAATTAGAAAACAGCATTAACACCTGAAACAGACTGAAAACGCAGAATAAATGAATAAATAAGTGGATGATGTGTAAAGTAACGGCAGCAGGAAACTAACATTAGCTCTCACGTCTAACATCCTCCATATGGAGAGAAGAAGCAGAACTCGTCTGCTACGCGGGGCTGCTGGTGGAAGCAGCGGATTGGCTGCAGTCAGAGATGTGTGGCTGCACCACGACCAACAGTAAACCGAGTGCATAAAAACACTGAAACATTATCAGTTAAAACCTAACAATCATCATTTAGGATCTAAGATGGTAAAACTTTGTTACAGCTGCTTTTCTCTTCTAAAAGCAGCATTCGTTTCTTTGTTTTCCAAGTAACAAACAGACCATAGTCCATTCATTTATTACTTCACTGGTTACAGAATCAAATGGTTACATTTAGATTTATCCCTTTGGCAACGGTTTAATTTTGACAGCCATGATAAAAATCCCAAATTTATTTGATAAACAAAGTTTGCATATTTTTCACAATTATCTGACGACCCCTGAAATGATCTTGCGGCCCACAGTTTGTGAGCCACGGTGTTACCGTGTCTGCTCCTGCAGCTGCAGAATAAATAATGATCCTGAAAGCAGGCAGCTTGGAGGTGAACCCGGAGACAGGCACTGGTTCAGAGAAGTCCCATTTTACCGTAAACTGTGTGATGTGACTCCTTTTCCAGCTCTACTTTGTGAAACTTAAATAGATTGAATCCGTTCCGGTCGGGTTTGGTCCAAAGCTGAGAATTCCTCCCATATCTTCCAGAAAAGTCCAAAAGCCCAAACAAGTCCGGTGTTGTTCCTCTGATGCTCACTGTTTTTCCTTTGTCTAGCTTTCTTCTGGACTTGTCCCCAGACAGTTTCCTCAGGTCATGGCACCCCATGAATGTTGTGTTCTTACTCAAATGTGGTGAAAAGTTTCCATTTTTAGCTCAAATGTTTTTATCCTCCAGAGTTCCTTGTAGTTTGTGTTGCCTACATAGAGTCCTGTGCATAAATGTTCCTGTGAGCGACTGACTAGTAGGGCTAGTAAGTAGTCATTGGTCCTGATGTGGATGTAAGAGAAGTAGTTTCCAGAGTAGAAAACACTGTGGCCACTTCCCTGCTGTGTTTTCCATGCAGCTTACTGTCTGTCTGCTTTCAGTTCCCTCTGCTGCGCCCGAAGATGTAGCCGTAGAGGTGATGAACAGCTCGGTGGTCAAGGTTACCTGGACACGGGTGCACAAAGACAAGTTGCATGGACATCTGGGAGGCTACAGGGTAATACCTCAAAAACACAGTTTAAAGGGAATGGCCTGACCTTGCTCTGAACGTTTGCTTCCTTCGCCCCGCTCTGCTTCTCCGCCAGCCAACTCATTGTTTTCTTGCTCACGACGCTTTAAAACAAAAACACAACCATTCCTCCAGCACTTCTTCTCCCATTTACATATGCATGATGTTAAAGTTGGTGTCCGTGCGTCTCCTTGCTAATGCAGATAAACTGGTGGCGTCTGCGCAGCCTGGTGGACTCTAAGAAAAGTCATGGAGACAAACACATGCTGACCATCCCCGGGGACCGCACCCATGGCACGGTGGCGGGACTAACGCCCTTCTCCGAGTACAGCCTCATCGTCATGACCTTCAACGGGCGGGGCAACGGCCCCGGCAGCCATCCTGTCAACTTCAGAACCCCAGAGGGAGGTAGGGGAAAAGCTCGGAGTGTATCGATTCCCAGCTACTGAGGGAAACTCTAATAATAGCAGAGGAAACTGGGTTGCTGTTTACTGACTGTGTTTCTGTCCCTGGCCAACAGTCCCGGAGAAAAATGCCGTTTTCAGCGTCACAGATGTGCAGAAGGACTCTGTCTCTGTGGCCTGGGCTCCACCTCTGGAGCCTAATGGGATTCTCACTGGCTACCTCCTGGAGTACCAGCTGAGTATGTGTCCTCTTCCTTTCTGTGATTCTTAAAAAAAAAGACTTATTTTCCCTCCCTTTCTCCTCTAAAGAAATAGAAACGAGTGCAGTGCCTGCGGGACATGGCAGGATAGAGGGAAGCTGTGTCTTCATGATGCGGCTCTAATCAGTCTGGGTCAGAGTGTGAGGAAGGAGATGCGTGTCGCAGACGGAGGCCGGTGAGCCCGTCCTGCCTGATGGGAGCTCCATCAGCACATCTCACCCTCCTCTCACTTCAAATAAAAGTCACAATGAAGATAACGACTAACTTTAGCTGAAGTTTGTGCAGAATTTTCCGGCTATTTGAGTTTGACTCGCGGTTGCATAAGAGGGCCGATCGTCATGCAGATTTTCAGGAGAGGACGATTCCGGTGCATCTCGCCAATTAAGCCCATGGGCTCTTTGAAGTGTGACTTTCTTTTTTTCCTTCCTTCCAAATCTCCTTGACGGAAGTCGTGTACAAAGTGTTGGGGAAGACGCAGCCAGCTGTCGGGGTGTCGCGCTGACAGCAGCTGTTTGGGGGCGACGCCCAGCTTTCATGGCCTCCCGTCTCCCCCCTTTCTGTGGAGGAGGCGCCGCAGGTTCAGAGCCGTTCCACCCAAGAACAGCCATGTCGGGGAAACCAAACAGCAGCTGTGGACGTGGTCACAGTGATAGATAACAAAACACTAAATTACTTTCACAGCCATTCAGATTTTTTATTTCAAATGCGATTTACGGATTTTAAAACTCAATTCTTTTTCTTTGCTTTTTAACTTCAAGCAGAAAGATGGTTCGGCTGAACAAATTAACTTTCCTTTGTAATTTCCTTATATTTTTATCTTTATTTTGGATATTACTAGGTTACATTTAATGCTGGACCTGACAAGCGGAAACACAGGAGGAGACGATGTGAGGAGAAGTAAAACACAGCAGCTGCTAGGATAAAACCTGCACTGCAGCGGTTGGGAGTGCAGAATAAAGGGAGAGAGACGTGTTTAGTGGCGAGTGTGATCATGCCAAATCAGCTGCACCTCTCTGGGCAGCAGACACGGGTAAAGAGGAGCACAAGGCCCGACCAACCAGTGGCCACCATGGAGGACCAGTCAGCTCTGATTTATTTAGCTTCTAAAGCACATCTGTAAGAACTTACTTCCCTCTCACCTAACAGCTTCTTAAAACAACACTTCATAAGTTTCAGAGCTTCAGTGTCATTCGGACTCATTTCGACGGCACACTGAGGCTCGTTATGCTCGTTCCTGGAGGCGGCGCCCTGCAGCCCGGGCCGACACGTTACACGTGTTCAGCTTCGCGCGGCCGATTGAAACGCAGCACGGCTGTTTCATCACTGGGCGGTATCAGGGAAAACGTCTGAGCAAGACGCTGGACGAGAGTGAACACCCGGAGACTTTTACTGACCGGAGGAAAGACGGGATGTAGAACCGATGCTACGACGGGGCCTTTTGTGTTTTCCATGTTCAAAATGTCACACATGTAAATTAAACTCCCTCCCAAGTTTTTCTGGCCACTTTTACATCTGATTTACATGCAGCTAAATGAGATCATTGTATCAAATGCTCTTGATATAATCTAATTGTACTTAATAACCTTTTATTTAACTAAATTCTAGTTCACAAGCAAAACGGACCCATAATACAAATGTTTTATAACGTAGCTGCATCTGAATTTGTTTTAGTCATTTTTTTTGCATCTCTTCTGTTTCTACAGATTTAACTGTGCACATTTTAACCACTTTACGAGCGCTCTACTGGAGTTTGTGATGCGTTGAATTATAATATTTGGCTCAAGTGGGAGTTGGAAATGACCTTGGCTCGGTTCAGTCGTCTCCACAGTGGACTTCTGCTCACATGTCAGTGTGGCAGAGTCTTGGTGTGCCTCATGATGCCAGCCAGATTTGGCCCGCGAGACAGAAGGACGCTTGGAAATGCTGCTATTTGTAGCGAGCAGATGAGCTAAAGTCTGCAACCTTCAGCCAGTTCACTCCACAGATCCTCAGCACAAGCTCTCAGGCCAAAGTGTTTGAGGAGGACAGGGAGAAAAAAAAAATCTGTTTCCACCATGTATCAGCATGGCGGATGTAGAGTTGTTGTCTAATTTGCAAAATAATTTTAAAAGCATTATTTTTATCTGAAAACCAAAGTGAAAGCATTATTTCTACTAACAGGCTGAAGGAGAAGCACAGCGATACATTCTTGTCATTGTTTCTGTCACCTGCAGCCGCAGAGACGTAGCAGCTCTCATAGCAAAGGTCACCTCCACACCTGCTGTGTTTGTTTGGTTACAAGGAAACAGAAATGCCACCTCCCTTCCTGCTGGGCTGATTTATGGAGTGAAAAATGAGATCCCATCACAGCATCGAATGTGCAGGATGGAGCCGTGTCTTCATTAAATGACTTTTCTTAAAAACAACAGATTTCTGTTTTTATCCTAAGGAATAAATAAATGTGCAAACTGAACTGACAAAAAGGATGTAAGACATATTGACTGCTGTTCGGAGGTATTTTTCAGTGTGAGGATATATACATATACATATACATATATATAATTTGTCATATCCAATTTTGGGGTCATTAACATCATTGAATCTGTTGTTCTGGGTTTCTGTAGTCAATGAAACAGAAGAAGTGGGGCCCGTGCAGACAGTCGACATCAGCGATCCAGACACCACCAAGTGGGTCCTACGCGACCTTGAGCCTGTGAGCAAATACAAGTTGTACCTGCGCTCCTGCACCACGGTGGGCTGCGGCCCCGTCGCCAGCGAGGAGTGTACCACCACCCTGGAAACACGTGAGTGGCAGAGCTAACCGCTTCGGTTTGTGGCTCTCAGAGCTGGTTCGGTGCCGTTCAGACTGCAGCTAGCTGGCACGAAGCTACGCTGTGTGATATCGCTATGAGCAGCCGAGCTTTTCATATCTGTATGTAAGTCATTTCTGCAGATGAACAAAGTCATGTGGCCGGAGCAGAGGTTTCCATTTGTCACTGTCAGCAGAGAACAAGTGCTTATTGATTAGACAGCGAGTGGGAGCCATAAAACAATCAGCTCAGAGAGAAGATTGCTTTGAGCAGGAGGGAACCTGAAGGTTGTGATGCTAAAATAAAAAAGAAGAAAAGAAGCCATGAAAGACTTAGTGTGTAAGTAATCATAATGAGCCGCTTGTAGCATGTAATCTTTTCAAATGAGCGCCCGGCTCACGCTTCAGCTGCCTCACCTCAAGCTGAGCTTTCTTGGCAAGGTTGTCATGAACAGCCGAGTAGGACTTTTTAAAAGAAACAGGAAGCTGCTTTCACCAAAGTGTCAGTAAATAGAGTGCAGTGGCTGACTCAAGCAGCATAAATAACCAGCATGGGGCTTTAATACTAATGCACCCCCAAGAAATTTAGTATGCAGGAGCTGATGATGCAGCAATTACTTAGTGTTTACTGGAAGGCTCCTCACAATCACAGAAAGGGGCTTAATTGGCTTTTTGGATTGTTTATTTGTTTGCTGAAAGGCCGGTGAAAGCGATTACAGCGAAAAGAACTCTTTTTTTAATGTAGCGACTTGTAAGCTGTTACACATACAGAGAGACTGAAAACTGCAGCTTGGCTCATGTCTGCGTGCCGCATGCGCCGCTAGTCAGTGCACCGCTTCCACCTTTAGCTGTGATTGCTGCGTGCAGATTATAGATGTGTCTGTCTGCTCGGCCACACAACGCTCGTCCCCTTTGTCCTTCTTCTCTTTCATTTGTCCTGCAGCTTCCACTGTGGCTTCTGCTGTCGATCTCAGTATGTAAATATGCTTTTAGACCAGCAGGCCATACCAACACACACTGCTGAATTACTAATTAGACTCCTCCTTGTAATTCAGTTTGTCTAAATGTGTTCCATGTTGGTATGACCTGCTTAGTTTTTTATACAGTGTTTGCATGCTGTAGATGTAGAAGCTTGGACATGCTACCGACCTGAGTCTGAGACAACCACATGCATTTACTGTGTCCTTCCCTGCTCCAGCACAGCTCCTCTGCAGATAAATTAGCATGTCTACTGTTTGCTCCTGCCATCAGCAGAGAGCACTCCATGCCTCCTTTCATTAAAATGATCAGCTTCCTTGCAGACAAAGGTTGTTCCTTCTCTTCAAATTGTGATAGTAATGAGTAACCTCATTATGAATGCATATTAATCTTGGCTCATTAGCGGCTGTAAACGAATGTTGACTTTCATCCTATTAAACATCCAAGCTGAGAAAGAAGATCAGACATGCCACACACTTATTTTTTTCTCTGTGCTGTAATAGTAGGGGTGTAAAACACAAGTTTTTAAATATATCGATTCAGTGGGCAACAATTCAGACGTCAAAAGTCTTGCAAGAGTACGATGGTGATTGAGCTCAGCAGCTGGTGGTCCACATGAGAGCGCTGAAAACGATCATATCAAATCACAAACAGCAACAGAAATATGAAAATATTATTTTATTTCCAATTCAGTTACAGGTTTAAATTATGAACATTGAAAAATAAATGGCAAAACATTCTGTGTATTAAGCTTTAACCCTTTAAACACTCTTTTATTAAATCTCATGTCTTTGTTATTCATGTATATATAATATACGTGTGTGTAAGTGTGTGTGTGTGTGTTTGTTTGTTTGTATTGTTGAAGTGTACATGGTGTCCACCAGGGGGCAGAAGACAAGTACCAGATTGTATACAATAAGGTTTTAACCAGGTGAAACATTTTGGATGTTAAAGATGAAATAACACTTTACTGCTTGTAGACACTAAAGCAGGGTACAGTTTAAACTTTGATAATATTCATAGACTTGAGTTTAATACCGAATAATCACAGTCTGACTTTATCGTAGCCATAGTTATGTAACACACCACTGCAAATCAGCATTTTCCTCAGTGAATTAAAGTTAAAACAAGAAATTCTGGCTATGCAAAACTATACAAATGAAAATAAATCCATCTTTCTGAACCTGTTCATGCCACCAGTTTTTCCTATACAATAGTTTACTTTTACAGACTTGTACCATGATGCTTTATTTTTAATCTCATTTGGCTTTTATTTCAGTTCATTTTTAGCTTTTCTATTTAAAAAGATATTTATGAAGCAAGATTCTGTCATGTTTTTATAATATTCTTTCCTGTTCAAACACAGCTGTGTCATTTTCTTTTCCTGTTTATCACCAGCTTATCAAATTTTATATGAGAGTTATTGATAAATGATAAGTTTAGAAAATACCATCCTCAGCCATGAATATTCTAGAAAAAGCTGTGTGTCCCCTGTCGTGGATTCCGTGCAGGTAACACATTATCATATCAGTGTTTGATCGATATTTTCTCTTTGGATTGTTGATCGTTTTATTGTTTGTGTGTCTTTACACCCCTACTAATATGCTCTGGAATCAAGCTGCAGTATGTCACACTGTGTGTCCGCTAATGTAAAAAACGTAGCTGTAATCCATAGATGCGTAGTTGCTAACTGTAGCAGAGAATAGCACGTAAGCTAACGGTAGAGCATAGCCCTGAGCTCTCATCTCGGGTGATAACCACAAGCTCTGTCTTTCTTTTTAGGCAAGTCAGCTTCCCGCTCACCTCCAAGCACTGCAAAGCCCAAAGTGACCAAACCCACTCGATCCAGCATAGGTAGCGCCGCAGCCCACTCCCACACAGCTAGCATGAAACAAACACACACAGAAGTAGATCTAAGTACGTGTGACAGTCCGGCAGGCAGAGAGAATTAACTCCTTTAGGGACTTTCTGTGATGCTTTGTATATTCTGTTCAGGAGGATGGAAGGTAACAGCTGTTTTTACACTGAGCCGGCCGTAATATCTTCCCGTCCCGTGGGGAAATCTGGGCTGTAAGATCCATATCCCGAGCTGGCAGTGTGGCTGCAGAGTGCAGTGGCTTCAGCAGGACAAATATGTCTAATTGTAAGTGATTGATCTGTTGGGCCCGGTCCCGCCTGTACGCGGCAGCATATTGACCCAACAGTCACCTGAGATTTCCGTCTAATCTTCAGTTGGGTAGACGGCACGGTGGCTCAGGGAGAAGCAGTCGTCTGGTGGGCGTGGGCAGAAACGTCCTTCCAGGCTGGACTGGGAGGTGTGAGCTCATACTGGGAGGGGGATTTACAGGACGCAGATAAGTGGATAAGTGGAAGCTGCTGAAGGCTCCGATGTCAGAATATTTCCCGGGTCTCCGACTCTTCCAGGGCGCTCCCGCTGTTCCAGCAGCTGCTTTAATCGCAGGCTGAGGAAAGCTGCGACAGCACACGGCAGATATTTTTAGTCAGGAGGGAGTCGGATTCATCACGCAGTTTCAATGACTGGAATCTCCATGGTTGCAGACTCATCCATCAACATTAGTGAGGAGGTGTCAGCTCCAGTGGTTGGGATGGACGGCCCAGACGCAGCTGTCCTTGTGGACTGAATTATCACCTGAGCAAATAATGCACCTGAGCTGGAGGCGGCGAGGGAGATTTGCATGTTTGCCCTGCTGGAAAAAAGTGGATCATGCAGATCAGAAACACACATTTCCCATTCCAGTGATGGCCACTGGTTTCACCTTTCTGCTGATATTAGATGGATCCAAACAAACGTGTTTCATGTTTCCATGAAATGGAGTTTAGCACAGAAGCTGTCACTCTGCTAAAGTCCCCGCCATGACCAACACAGATTAAAAGAACATTGTCGCTGAAGTTTGTCATGGAAGGTGGAGGTTTATTCATGGAAATATTCCCGTGTCCTCCTCCGCTCGTACAATCCTTGCATCTTTGCTCCAAACAGGCGGGTCATGTGACCTCTACGTTGTCTCAGGTGAAATGGAAATGCAGGAAAACTGTTTCCTTTACACTGATTGCATAATAATTCGATATGGATTCGTCTGAAAAACCTCTTCATGAGAGCCTAGAAACGTTTTAGTGATATATGAGGGTTTTTTTTCAGTGTACCAGATGTTTACTGTGATATTTGGGTTGTGGGGGTAATGGAAACGCAGCTCGTGTGTCTCTTACAGTCTTAGAAAAGGTTAGTTTTGTTTTTCTTGCTCCGTGTCCCTGTGAGCACCAATCTGACCTTAATCTGACATCTTCTGCGTTTTCTCTCTCACACACTCCACAACAGCTTTCATCTGCTTCGCCCCCCCCCCTAACTCTTCTTACCATCCCCTTTTCTCATCTTTCTCCATCAGTCCCGGTTCTGTTGAACGTTAGCGTAGCTGTTTGTGACAGCTTTGCCAACATCAGCTGGATGTGGGCAGGAGAGCCCACAGAGGTTTACATTGCATACAAGGCCAAACGTAAGCTGCTCTGACCTTTTTTCTTTCCACATCCTGGTTGTGTTAGAGCAGCGTAGAGTAGCGGGGTAGCCTCGTGTGTCCAGTCCTTCTGAGCTAAATCCGTAGCTCTGTGTTTCTGTTAACACACCTTAACATTCACCCCTCTGCACAGGTGAAGGCCAGTGGACCATAACAGAGGCCTTAAACACCTCTATCCCTTTCCGCATCATTGACGGGCTCCAACCTGAGACCGAGTACACTGTGCGCCTGCTTCCCAGCCGCTGGCTTGATCATTCTAGTTTATTTGAAGATATTATCATGACCCAGTCTGCAGGTGAGGAGGGAAGTCGCCACAGCAAGGCTCAGAAAAGTAGAACTAATCGACCTGCCTTTGAAAAGTGTTCCCGGAGTGTCCTTGAGCAGTGACTCAGGCAGCGTGGCGTGGTCCTTCACAGTGTCACCAGGATTTCATTTAGCCCACCACCAGGAATTACATTTGTTCAGCCTTCCTTGCTTGATTAATTAGACAAGCAGGATTAGCTGTTTAATATTAATATTGGAGCGTTTCCATCGGCAGCTCACCCTCTGCCTCTGATAGGCTCTGCTGGTGTAAACATTCAATCAAGTGTCCCGATGAAAAGGCCAAGGCGAGTCAAAGTCACAGAGTATTGTTCTCCGCAGGTCTGGCCAGCATCCACGGAGGGATATCCACCCAGGGCTGGTTTATCGGCCTTATGTGCGCCATCGCTCTTCTCACACTCATTGTTCTGATCGCCTGCTTTGTCAACAGAAATAAAGGAGGGAAGTATTCCGGTAGGTGCTCGCTTACAAGCTCACATCAACTTCCTTGAATACTAATTGCTGCTTGGAGCTTCATTTTATTTTCATTTAGTTGTTTGTTCTTTTGAAAGAAACAATCAATCATCCCAGAGGCCATTACAGGAAAGTAAAAGACAGCGTTTGCATTCCAGGCCATGATGTTATTTTAATGCAGATTTAGACATAAACTAGGCAGGTGTTCTGATGGGAAATGACCTTTTTTGCTGGATGTCCTGCATGAGAATTCTGCATTATTTGAATGGGCATTTTTCTTCTAGCATTTACTCTAAACAAAAGGCAGCAAACAGCGAGACCAAATGCTGCTCGGATGAGATGAGCTCTGCTGTGTCTTAGTTTCAGTCCTGCTGTTGGAGAATTTAGGGCCAACATTTTCCGTTTGATCTTAGATACTTTCTGACAGTTGAAAACGTGTATACATGAAGCTGCAGCCACACACACAATTCATCACCAGGTAGAGAAAGTAGTCGGCTCCTCATCTGCCAGCAGTGGCCTCAGTTACCAGAGCAGTCCTGTCATTATTTAGATCCGTAGCCGCCTCCCGAATGCACATTATCTGCTGCTACATGCTGCTCAATACGCCCATCTTTTTCCTTTGTTTCTTTACAGGCTATGGTGCAGTAAAAGGCCCTAAAAGATGTAGAACATATGGAGGGAGAAATGAATTATATAAAAATTGCACTGAATAATTAATTGAATGTGTTATTAACTGATAAAACTTAAATAAATGTATGAATGATTAAATATTATTAATTTACAGAGCATAGTTAACTTTTATCTAAAAATATTTATAATCTTTTCAGCATTTAGGTCATTATTTCACAGGAATGATGACCCTCATGCTGATTAACGCTCTGGAACACTTTTTTTATATCTATCATGCAGCCGGAGATGTGGGGAGGTTTTCGTTCTCCATCAGTGCCGTTACAGTGATGTTGAACGCCGTCAGTTCAAAAAGGTCCATAAAAATCCACAAAAACTTGGCAATATTCCTCCATACTAGTCGTTCAATGTAATCCCAATGTCCTGAGTGGGTAGCGTCGATAATTTACTCGAAACAACATAATTTAGTATATTTTTAGAGCCAAAATTGTACTATGATGGATGCGTGTGCGTGATGTTCAACATCACTGTAACAGAATCAATGCAGAACGAAAATCTCCCGCATCTCCGACTGCATGATAAATATCAAGAACATGATCCAGAGTGTTAATCAACATGAGGGAGAGTAGAAAATAAAGGCACATCATTGTGAAGTATTCCTTTAATTTATTATGTTTGTCAGCCTTACTGCTCGAAGGCTAATGTTGAACACTGTAACCGGGACTTTGGTCTCAAGGTAAAGCTCTGACATTCTTCTCCATCAGACGTATCGATTAATACTGCCCCCCGTGTGTGGGAGTACAGGGAGCTTTTATTTGGGTCAGATTTTTAACAACTCATGGAGCAGGACGCACTGCAGCGCAGAAAATACAAGATAATTAAATAGTAATACGTTTTACATCATTTAATTTAAATAACTTTAACACATTCTTGTTAATGATGAATTTAATTATTTTAAATGTGTTTCCCATTCATAGTTACTTATTTAAGAAATTAATTACATATTTGATTCATTCCATATGTATTCATTTCCAAAATTTGTTCATTATTGACACATTTAAGTAGATGTTGATCAATTTCTTAATTTATTGAATTATCTGTTTTCCAATTTTAAACAGTTAATTCATTATTCAGTGCTATCTTTAGGTATTGCCTTGTGCCACTAATGAAAAGCAGCCTTGGGTGGGAGTTACAGAAACCAGTTAACTAGCTGGTTTCAGGAGTGACTGTGGGAGCAGGCTTTTAAATTAAAGCTCAATATTTGCATCGAAACAGGACGTGTGTGCACCAGTGCACTGCAGTTTTGAGAGAACAGCAGAGTATCTGAGCAGGAAAAGGGACAGAAACTGCTGTAGCTCCATCAGCTGATGGTCGCCCAGTGTAGATGGTCCACACACTGAACTCAGAGAATGTTTCAGTTCTTTTATTAAAATGATTCAAGGTTTAGCTTAAAGACGGGTCTTGATCTGTCATTTATGACTCCTAAATTATTCAGTTATCGTTATCTTCAGACTGTTGTCTCTTGAGGGAAATTACTGATCTCTTCTTTTTCTGATTCAATTTCTGAGCAGTAAAAGAAAAGGAAGACCTTCACCCAGACGTGGAGTCCCAGGGCATGAATGATGACACCTTCTGTGAATACAGGTAAGCGTTGCCTTCTGCCTGCAGGCGGCCATATGAACTTCCTTTCCTCTTTTTTCCACCTTCTCTGGCAATAACTCTCTGCATTTCTCCTGTCACTGAAAAGACTTCCCAGAATCCACGAGGCTCACGCGGAGCCTCACACATCGTCCGCTGGAGGCGTTTGATGGACTGAGTAACTGCAAAGTATGTGATAAACAGCTGTGGCTTTGTCAGGCTGTTTACACATCCGTAGCTGTTAGCTTGGCTGTTGTGTTGCTGTTTTGTGCAGTCGTAGCGTCTTTAGGAGCGAGCTGCTCGTATGTTGCCCGTTGCTGTGCAGGAGGCTAAAACCAGTCAGTGTGAACATCTGCAGGGCCTCGGGAATGCCGATTCCATGACAATCGTCACAACCCTAAACGGAAAAGAGACTTTTTTTTTTTTTTTATGCTCACAATTTTTTAAAATCTATACCTTTAGGGAAAAATGTCAGATATATGAAACATGTTCACAAATTGATAATAGTGAATAATTATGAAGATATAATGCTTTCGCAACCCAGTGCACTAGAGAAATACTGTAAGTATATAAAACTGATTTCCTTTGTTGTTATGAACCACCTAAGGTGACTTTATTCCACACACTGGTGAGGGCTTTCATCCTTTTCTAGATGCTGCTGTATAAGGTGAAACTGAGCAACGTGTTTGTAAATCAGGTGGGAAACTAAGAAAGAAGATTGTGAGACTGATTTGTGTTTTGTGGAGGACAAATCTGGATCCACTGTCCCACAAAGCTGCATGCTTGTCCTGCATGCTTCTACAAAAAGAGACTAGAGAGTAGAATTTAAATAAAAAAAAATTTCTTTTGTGGATTTTTCTTATCAAAAAATAGAAATTGAAAAACTAATTAAAAAAAATAGTTTTGTGAGCAATTGTCTCTTTTTCCAATAAGGTTGAGAGCATTGGTCTGCGCACCCAATTGGCTAAAACCGGAAGAATCTGGGTAGAAGTGGCTCAGTGTGACGGTGTCGCCCCAGCTTCCTGAAAATATTTCAGGTTTTTACCACCACAAAAACCCAGTTCCTTCATTCTGGCAGGCCGGCCGGGCCAGCATGTTTCCTTCCGGGTAGTTAGATGAAAAGATTGATAGCAGTCCCGTGCCTGTTGGGAAAATTTGAAACTGCAGCCAGCTGTTAGCCTAGCCTAGCCTAGCCTAGCTTAGCTTAACTTAGCACATACTGCAGACAGGAGGAAATCCCAGCCCGCCCATCATGACCATAACATACCGTTTAGGATGGAAGATTTATTGGAGAGCATTTGTTAAAATCTGTCTCAACCCAAATAAAATGCAGCTGCCGGCAGTTTCATTTTTATCACACAGCAAAGAGTTCAGCCTGAATTTATTCACAGTTACGTAGAAATCAAATAAACACAGGAGAAATATCAGAAAAAGACTGGAATAAAATACAATAAATAATAAATAGCAGTTATAAATAAAGATAAATAATAGAAAATAAATGCATAAATAAAAGATAAATACAAACAATTAAATAACTGAAATAAACCAATTGGATAAAAGGAGATACAATAAAGGGGTAGGACTAAAATAATAAAACTGTTGTTTTCTACTCAGTCTGCATAGCCGAGTGATATCATCCAAAAATCATACACCTGTATCCGAAAGCTGATTGGTTCATATGCAAAATATTCACACAATGCCAGATGCACCTTTAATGATGAGCTACAACGCTACGAGTGTTCAGGGGACACGCGTAGGGTCGGTTCAGCAGGCCGCCAGCCTGGCTACCGCGACTAAAATTCGCAAGCTCCATATAGTCTGGCCGGGAGGCCTATTCAACCGATTTCCAAAATCCCAAAACAGTGGGAGCCAATCAATTTCGAGCTTATCCAAAGAGGCGGGCTCAACGCAGTGACGCGACAGGAAGCAACACCGTCAGCATTGCTAACATGGAGCAGCGGCAGCGTCTGACACAGCGGGAGATTCTGTTTTCAGCACATTAAACGGAAAATTCTCTGTGAAATGTGAGCAACTAGTAGCCCTGGAGACATTTGTTGGAGGGAAAGACGTTTTCGCCTTGCTCCCGACCGGCTTCGGTAAGAGTTTGTTAGCCCCGCTGGCTACACACAAGTCAGAGAAAAGAGTGCTGTGATTGGTTTAAGCTGCGAACAGCGGCATTGGAAGGAGGCGGGTCAACCGTCCCTTCTGAGAAACGGTTGTCCTCAGGCTCTTGGCCAGACCAACGCTTGCGTTGGAAGTCGCGTTAAGCTGGGTTTATACTTCACTGATTCTGTAACCGCGTCGGTGATTTGCGTAAAAAATCCACGAAGACGCCAGTAATGACTCACATGGAAATTATTGGACTGTTCAGTTCATCTGAACGCTTCCCATAAAGACTGATCACTGCATGAAATCAATAGATGTAAATTTGCATGTTGAAACGTTGAAAAAAACTACTACTAGTTATAAAGAAGGGTCTTTATATGACTACTCCTCCTGGTGCAGCAGCAGCCAGACCGTCATTCTGTTGCTGCAATTCTGGACAAGATTAAAAAAACTTAAAACCATCTAAAGTGGGGGAATTATTATTATTAAGGCCGATTTTTTTCTCCACGTAGGGAGTCTGAGGAGTTTTTTCCTTGTAGGTTCTACTGTTTAGGTTTCATCACATCACCGCGGCCACACACTTCGCCGTCTGAGCTGTTCCTCCCGCTGCCTGCAGCACGGAGCCGGATTACAGGAAAAGGCCTCGGCCAACCACAGGCGGGTTATTTATACGGGCCCGGGAGCTCGCTGCAAATGTTGGACTGAAGTTTCTAAAAGGAGAAAGTGATGGGACGTCCGGGATCCAGATTGTTTTCACTGAGTTACAGGAACGATCCCACCAGAGTCAGAATGCTACCAACTACCAACATCTGCAAGGAATTCATTAAACTGACAGCAATCCAGCATTCGCCCACCTGGAGCAGAACCACCTGGTTGGATCCACTAGGGGCAGCGGTTCCCCCCTCCTCCACTCGGGGCTGGCTGAGCCAATCCCCACAGACTCGCAGGGTAAAAAGAGCACCTTTCCAGCAGAATGAAACATGTTTACAGCCTGGTACAAGCTCTTAGCTCTTCTGAAACCTCCAGGTCCCCTGGTTTAAAAGTTTGTCCATTTATTTAA
>JAVQJG010298467.1:0-10535 GCA_036024015.1 Craterocephalus amniculus | reverse complement strand
TATCCGGCTTCCTTCCTCAGATTTTCCTTCCTGCTTTCCCTACTGTTGGAATGAGGTCACTCCTCTTTAAACAAAAGTGATAATGATTAAAAACCCAAAAAATCCAAAATGTATGCAGTTCTCTGAAAGGAAGACCCATCGGGGGTGAACAAAAAACCTAACTATTCATTACTGACATGATTAAATCCAAACAACTTCTCTATCCATTATTTCATGATTAATGTCTCAGTTTATCTAAAAATTTCTTTAAAAAGATCTAGAAGCTCAATCTGTCTGAGTTTATTATTAGTCCTCACATAACCTGCGGACCAGAAGACAGGGCTCTCAGATTTAGTGCTGTGATGCCATAAGTTAGAGTTTTGTTTTAAGTTTGTATCAGCTCCAAGGGCCCGACAATTCATCTGTGTGCGAGTGTTTTTCTGCGATCCTCTGCATTCCTTATCCACTACGTCCTACGACTACCTTGACAGAGGCCACGACAGGCCTTTCAACTGAGAATGACATCACATGAATCTAAAAAGAGGTTTCGACACTGACAAGACCAAAAGGAAAAAGACTGCACCAGCCTCCGTAGATTACCATTAGCTACCCATTTGAATAAACTGGGATACATAGAAAACAACAAAAATAAATAAAACAATCCAGTAGGGGTGTGACGAGATCTTGCGCTACGAGATCTTGCGAGAATAAATTTGATGATATTTTTCGTTTAAGTGAAAAGCTGTCTCGCAGACCAAGTTTGTGCACAAATTAATGTAGGTGCATGCAGACCAAACGCAGCGTCAGAGACGTGCGTAACGCCTGAAGTTGATCGCTGGGTCAATAAAATGTCATACGCTGGATTTTCGCGCGAGTCAAGGACAGGCAGTTGTCTGACGGTTGTGAGGCGCGTAGGTAGGATTTGCCGTCGGTTTGTTTAACAGAGGCGGATGCAGCAGAGAGCGAGGTAGGCTTCGTGTGATCAATTAGAGAGCGGCACGGCTTTATCAATCATCCATGCGCCGCGTCTGAGTTCACCAGATAACTCAGAGACGTTCTGGAGCTGCTGATGAGCGGCTTCCAGCGGGTTCCTTCTCATCCCGGCCCAGACTGACACCTGCAGACCTACATCAGCGCATCTCCCAGGACACCAACTAACACCGGGTGGGCGCACACAGCACCAATACACCTCCATTGTTTACTAGACTTTACTGCACTTAATCGACATGCAGTTTAGCAGTTATGCACATTTGCCTTGAAAAATAAATATTTAGATTTTATCTGTGGAAAAGTTCAACTGTGAAAAAGGCTCAGGATGCAAGTGAAAGTTGTGAAACATTTCTAGACCTGCACTTGCACTGTTTTTGGCTTAAATTAAGAAGTAAGTTTTTTTTTTTACATTTCATTTTGTCTTTTTTTTTTCAAAAAAGTATTGTGAAAACCTCGTCTCGTTCTCGTGGATCCAATATCGTGTATCGTCTCGTGAGTTAAGTGTATCGTCACACCCCTACAATCCAGTCATGCTAAATTCCAGTGATTGGTTTACTCATATAATATCATCAGTCTTTATCATTCAAAAATAAGCTTTGCATTGTACAGCTCATGATAGAAATAAGGTCATATTTGCTGTTTTAGCCATACTTCTTTTTTTCAATCCATCAATGTAGTGAGACAAAAAGCCTCAGGGTACGAATCCACTGTGTTTTATATTTTATTTTTTGATAATAATGGCTCCTTTTCTGTTATTAAATAGAAAAGGTTTGAAGCCCACAAGGACCTGACTTCACCCGTGTACCTCACAGTGAGATCAGTAACGTTTGCTGTGTGGTAGAGTTTTAGATGGCAAGTGCAGATTAAAGGCATGTTTAACAGCTTACACATACAATCGTGGGTTACCTAGGAATCGCTGATTGCAGATAAATAATGAGGTGATAGAAAATGCCTGAATGTAGCACAACTGTGTTTCCTGTGGTTACGTAGCAACAAATTGGCACATTTTATGGTAACTCACTGTCTAACAAAAACACACAGTGGTGGACCGGTACCCTGAGGAGTCTTAAAATGCAGACCATGAGAGGAAACAGACACATTAAGTTAAACCCTGCCAGGGCAGGAGAAAGGAGGCAATGTTTCCAAGAGCTTGCTGGTCAACAGGGCTGCATCAAACCCCCAAAAGAGCAGGAGTAGAGGGGAAGAAAGTGAACCAAGAACATTTCAGCTGGATAAAGGAACATATGTGTGGATAAATGTCTAAACAGAAAGGTTTGAAAGCTAGAATAAACTTTAGTTTGGTTGATGGATAATCAAAAGTCCCTTAAACAGGTCGAGAAAAGAGGCTATTTTAGACAAATAGTTGTAAAAATATGCTGTCTTGCTAAGTTACTGTACATACATCCAGGTGCATCCCAAACTCAATACAATTTAGAATAATAATAATAATAAATCATGAACAGTCTCAACTACTTTACAGCACTTAACTCTTTTTTTTTTCTTAAAACATCTTAAAAGCCATTTTATCCAATATTGCATTCATGTTTATGTTTAATTTTAGGCAAAGGGCAGATGCTTTGCTTTACATGAAACTATAATGCAGTAGTTTGGTTTGGTGGTAGTGTTTGTAACAGGCATTTAGTCAGACAGCTTGCACCACGTCTGCAGAAACGGCAGTAAAACTGAAGATGGCAGGACTGGAATTCTGGGTTAGCTTTTGAAATCTAATTTAAAGTTTTACAGCTTTGTTTCACAGCAGTCTGACCAAGAAGTTAAACTAAATGTGTTCACATGGAGGTGTAAAGAAAGACACACACATGAGGACAGTCAAGGACAAACATGTTGGCATGTGGTCACGCAAACTTTAAATCTCAGATCCCTGTTAATTTTAATATCTTATTTTGTCTATCCTCCATCATGCAGGTCTAAAACTCTTTTGCTGTTGCTAATGCCCACTTTAGCCCTTTGCTTGCTCTACGACCACATTCACTCTTATTGTCATCATTGCAAGATTTTAAAGCCAAATTGGATGAAGACATCCACATGATTCTTTGGGGGACAAAATGGGGTGAATTCATGCTTTTTTGGTTTCTTGGTGTAGTTCTGTAAGATATATTTCTGAACTATGATCTCAAAATCAGCTCTTAAATCAATGCCATGTATCATCAGGAGAATCTTAAACACAATGATGAGTCTAAACTACCTGATGACTATGTGTATTATTTTCAATTTCTATGTATTTTTCCTGTCAGGCAGCTCACAGAACAGAAACACATAGATGAAAGATGAAAGATATACTAACTAGACAAGACTCCAACTGGGTTCACTTGTCAGTGCTGAGACCGTCTGCTCATCAAAATGATCCACAGCCGGAGCAAAAAGCATTTTTTTAATTCAACATCTGGCTTTAAGTGCCTTGAAAGGTTTACGGATATCAGTGTGACTTAGCATCACTCAAAGGCATTTGCTTGCAAAGACGCAAAATATTTTTAGGTGATCATTTATAGTTCTTTTTATGAGTTGTCATCTTGTTTTAAATGTGATTAAAGTCTTATTCTGTTGACTCAACTTATTTCTTGATTTGTCTGTCTTCATCGTATCACACACAAACAATTGCTGAGTGAGTGACAGTCACATCCATTAAAAACCTATAAACTTATGTCACAGCGATGTGACGGTGATTGTAAAATGATCCTGGCTCTTGGATTGAACAAATACCTGACTCAGTCTCAGCCTTTTCTTTCCACTATAAAAATCAGCGCATTTAGCAGATGAGCACAATGGAGGAGTGCTGAACATGTGGAGAAGTACGCTTCAGAAACCGTGCACATCTACATTTATAGGGTATCTTTTATGTTTTGTCAGTAAGACACAATATTTTGTGTAACATACATATGTGTTAAAATATGCAAGTATGTCCAGACTGTTTGCATGGTGTTGTATATACATTTATGTTCCAAACAGACAGATGTAGGTCGGGTAAGATTAACTTTCCTTTCGGAGTTCATCTTGGTGTTATCTGATTAAGTAACCCTATCCATACAGAGTGAAAAATTTGGGCTAGAGTTAAATTTAGCCATGAACCGAACTGATAACATGTTACAAATCATGTTATTTTGTACATTACAATCATTTGTTTGTTTCATTTGGAACAAATCTGCTAAGTTCACGGTGTCCACATTTGGCCTCACTTAATGTAATTACTCTGACCATATGACATTTTGCTTCATATATTTCTCCTCTAATCAGGTAAAAGAAGTTCTCACACTATTTTAGCTGCTGGACTGGGTATCATTTCATAACCATGGCCCAAACATGACTCCTCTAAGATATATATTTGGCAAATAGCACAAAAGACAAATAAAAGAGGAAGAAAAAAAAAGCATCAGAGACAGATGAGCTTCACACAATGTTCCTGGCCACATACTGTAATACCTATGGGCTACCTTCATAGACCTTAAGGTTCCTGGGATTTGTGTTTTCTTTGGCAGGATCAGCAGATTTGAAAAAGACAGTCAGAAACAGGTGTGTCAAGCTGCAGCTTTCTCTTCTCTTTGCCATCGGGATATTACTGGTGAATTCGTCAGGCCTTGCCAAATATGACGGCCATCACTTTTAAACGATCTTTGGCAGATATGAGAGACCAGTTAAAGACGGAGACAGGTGGGCCCAGTTTAGTGCTCTTGGCTTCGAGTCATCTCTGGCAAACATCAGAACTAAGTAAGTGACAATGGCAGCTGCACAGAGAGAAACTATCAGTACACCAAGCAGTGAATCTCTGTAGTTACACTACAAGCCTTTTAAGTTGTAGCAAATCAAGACTCAGGTATACTTGATACACATAAACTCTATGCATGTTTGTTTTCCTTTAATGTCAGAGTGTAAATGGTACAAATTCTCCATGGTATTAGCCTATAAATATGTACTTCTTGCTCTACAGATGTAGCTTCATTAAATCCTACACAAAACGAGCAGGTAGGGGATGTAGAAGTACTGTCAATCACTGCTTTCAGCGGAGCTGTTCGCCATCCCAAATGTTTATCAGCGGAGTTGCATCAACCCAGATATTTATGTACACAACAAATCCAATTATCTCTTTCCATGAAAGCTAGGCTCATTCAAACATGTTGTTTGTGTTACTTGCAGGTCAGTTCCAAGAAGCATACCATCCACAGTGGGTCCTATTTCAGTGTGTGAGCTAAAAACCAAAGCAATACATCACTTTGTTAAAGTATCAGTGTTACCTACAGTCAGGTAACTGACATATAATTGGTGATCTGGTTCATGGAGGGAATATAACTCAGGCTTTCTCATATTTCTCTGAGGAGATCAGAGGCTGTTAGCTTGGTATGCACACAAACACACATACACACACACAATCTCTGAGATATGAAGTATAACAGATGTGTATGCGTTCTGTGTCTGAATTTGCATGTAGTCATTACACGGAAATGAGTGCATAACAGTCCTCTCTAACAATAGCCAGTATTTTGTCAATAAGTGCTGGACCACCTGGAAAAGAAAACTTATCAGCGTGTGTTGCTGTGTTTTCTGGTTACACAAGCATCGGCACATCCAGCGTAACTCACAGACTGTGGCATTTCTTTTTGCAGATCACAACATAAACAAACGGAAATCATATACCCCAACAGTACGTAAACTTCCCTCATACAACCCCTCGCCTGCGCTCAGGTCCACTTTCAGACTTGAAATAACTCAGGCAGCAGCTTGAGATTTATTTTATGTGAAAGCTTTGAATGTATGTGTGTTTTTTGTATGCCTCTGAGGGGTTTGTGTCCGCTGCATGGGGAGAAGGTATATCAAGTATTCAGTTTATCCACTATGTTTTTCTATAACTGCAAGTGGACGAATGCTTGTGCACAGTACTGATTAAGTTAGGGGAAGACAGACCTTCTTTTGAGATACAGTCAAAACAGCAAAACAACAGTGTGATCTGGTATAACATAAACAAGACTTTTAAAACCTTATCCTGTTTATCCACCCTGTATGTTATGTCTGAGTCCTTTTTACATGATTATAAATAACAACCAATGAGAAACTTGTCTCAAAGAAAAGGCTTGTCTGTTACCCTGATTCAAGCTTTGCAGCCATGTGATAAAATAAGATAAATGGAAAGATTACATTGCATCAAGATGTTTCACTGTTATTTCAAGCATTTCTCACTCTGTGCTATGGTCTATCTAATTAACATTGGCGAGCATATCAAGTCAGCTGTTCTAGTTTGTACCCTGTAATACCCTCTAACAAAAGAGCTTAACCCTGTGCTATAGTAAACAGTCAAAACATAAATATTCCCACAAGCTCAACGAAGAGTCATGGGCCCTGAGAACCACTTTACAGCAGGGAATAAAGCATTTAGCCAGACACTGGCAGTTGAAACCCATAACAGTAAAATACAAAGGTGCTTTTGTTGAGACACGGAATAATTGGCTGAAATGAACAGTTTAATGCTTTGGTGCACTTCTGCATGGAATGATTGCATTGCTAAAGCAGCTAATTAAAGTGTTGACACTTTGTGATTATGAGGACTGCCTCAGGACAAGCTTTCAGCAAGGAGGAAATGTACCTCTACTTTTGTCATTCCAGAAATTCCCAAAGCCCAGCTCCACTCTTTTATGAAAATGCTTCCATCCCACTTCTTAACTTCTATTTCTATTATTCAAATTCATCACCAGTATCCATTTCATCAATCCTGGCCTTTCTCCCACATACTTTCATCTTTCCACACACTTATATACATATAAATGATGTAATACCTTGTCCTTTTTTATGTCTCAGTAACCCTCTATTCAATATATTGCTTTTCTGTCCATCATCGTTCTTATTCCTTCAGATATTAAGTTGTCTTTTGTTTCTTCGACCTGTCTGTTAAAATAAGGCTGTAACATCTGGTGGAAGGAAATTGATCTTTTTTTATGTCTTCATTAATTTCAAGTGCAAGGATCTATACAGTGATTCTACACAGCATGGAATGAATGTTTATGAATGTTAGCAAATGTTTTGGGTTAAAACTAACTGTCAAATACAGTTTTCTGCTTTTGCCCCCCCCCCCCAGTTACTGGCCTGAGCGATAAATCTGTTGATAAATCATTTGTAACCAAATAATAGCTGTTGAAGTCTTTGGCATTGGGTCGAACTTTCCAAAACCTAATGTGTGCATGCGTTCATATGCGGTAGATGTGTGGGCATGTGGGTATGTAACTGACACATGTGCTCCACACATGTCGGCCAGTTTTCTCATAATGAAACAGTCCGTTAAGCAAACAAGATATTGGCTGTTTTTATAGGTCTCATCAAATGGAATTCAGCTTGACATCGAAGATAAGAATGGAAAATGATTCATTGAAAAAAAGATTTCCCAGAAACCCCAATTTCTTTTTTTTCCACAGCTGTGCCTAAGTAATCTTAGTAAAACTTTATGGAGATATATGGATCTAAACAAGGACCAGTGATGTTTTAACATTCTCGCCTGTTCCATTAAACAGGGTGATCTATGGTTTACAGATGGCAACCAAGCTGATCAAGATTTGGTGGTCCTTGAAGAATCAATCTTAATCACTGTTTATGTGTCTCTCTTTCATCTCTTTGGTGTGCTGTGGCGGCCATTTGCCTCCTTTGACTTCTTTCAGCTTTTTCCATTCTCCTTTTTTTCCTGTTTGCACCAAAGTGTTTATATTCCACTGTCCCAGCGAGGGATTTGCAATAACAGGCACCAAGGCTCCAAAAGGTCAGGAACCAAAAGTTTGCTCTTTTAGACTTATTATCAACATTTCTACACATTGTGCATTCCTAGATGGAAGAAAAACTCAGGACAAGATAAAAGTGTTCAGAAAAATAGCCAAGAAGCTGTAACCGTTTCCTTGCCGTTGGTCTAGGTGTCTTGGGAGGTTCCCACCAATGCCATTTTGGCAGCATCATGAGTCTCGTCATTCTTGGGAAATACAGAAATGGGTGCTGACAGGGGGGCTGTGAGCGTGGGGACAAACTGATACTAGGGCTAGGCGAAATGGCCAAAAATTTAAATCTCAGATTTTGTAAAACCAAATCCGATTTTCCATTTTAATTGATTTTCATATAAATCTGAGCTGCCTGTAGCTATGAGCTAATTGAGCTTACCAGCTAACAGAGGTAGGCAGGCTAAAGCGAAGTTGCACTGTTAGCCAGCTAAAATCTGTGGTTGAGCTAACATCTGCGTCCTTGCCGCCAGACATGTTTTGAAGAATTTTGAGATTAAATGACATAAAGGGCGAGTCTAAAAAAATATACTCACCCCCCATTTGTCATGAAGGTAAGCCTGACCTATTTAATCTAAAACGTTTGTTGTAGCAGGCTTTAAACATGTTTATTTCTGCTGTGAAGTTGGCCTTTTTAACATGGTAGTCTATGGCGACTGACTCCCATTTGCAGCCAGCCCCTAGTGGATGTGACGTGGGCTGCAGTTTTTGGCACTTCATATAGGCTTCACATTTCTGCTGCTTGGTCAACCTATCTGAAAAAGACAATGTTGGTGAAAATTAACATAACCTTGTGTGCAATGCTGATGTGACCGATCTTTAAAAGTCCACAGAAAGTTTTATGTGCTCCCTGGGACACAATATTCTAAGTTTACACATACTCACATATATTTGCAGCTGTAGTAAAATACAATTCAGTCACAAAAATGAATGTGGCATATTTCACAAATACTTTTCAAATTAATAAAAATGACCACCTTGTGCTTATATTTCACCATTAGCCAGTCAGTGATTTTATTTTTTTTACTCATGTCCATCCTCATTTAAAGACTAAATTAAGGACTACAACAGTTAGACACCCAAGATTAGTGACTCAAGTGTTAAATAATGCCCAGGGGAGCATTTATTTTTACAGTTTAATAATTCAATGTACAATATTCAGAACTAAAATGCCATTTCTTTTTAAATTTTAAATGCTGAAATAATAGTAAATGAATTATTGAATTGTTCCCAGAAATGCATTCTGTTTTGTCTCTGTGAGCTTTATCTTTGAAAGCTGCTGGCCGGCAGGAGTCACCTGCATCTAAATGTTCACAAGACCAAAGTGTTGGAATTCTAAAGCAGATACCATTTACAAGAAGGGGATTAGCAGGCTCTACATCCTGAGAAAGCTCAGATCCTTCAGTGTGTTCAGCAAGATGTTGGAAATTGTCTATCAGTCTGTCATTTCCTGTGTGCTTTTCTTTGCTGCTGTGCACTGGAGCCAGTAACACCAACCGACTTAAACTGATATAGAGCTTTGGTTCATTATTGGGTGCAAATTGAACAATTTCGAAACTGTGGAGGAGAAGAGGTCTTAGGACAAACTACTATCAATCATTGATAACTTTCAGCACTTTCTCCGCTACACACTTGTCAGACAAGGGAGCACCTTCTCTATAAACTCAGACAACTGAGATATAGCAAATCTGTCCTGCTCCTGCTCTGGCTGACAGAGTACAGCCGCGATAGGCAATAGGCTTTAACTGCTGTTTTTACAGTAGCACTGTGTCACTTTCTGAACTTGAAATTGCATGTTTCTGACTCGTTTGATGGCACAGTGATATTTATTATGTACCTGGAGCCGTTGCCCTACAACATCTTGAGGCAGAGAAACTGCACTTCACAACTTTTACTTTTGGCATACTGTGTCACTTTACAGCAAAGTTTTGCTTTACACACTCTGTCACATATTAGCAATCAATGAAGTGTCCATCTTTATTAACCACCAGGGCTGATTCATCAAAGAAACGCAAGATGACATTATAAGAAGGAGAGGAGAGAGGAAAGGAAAAGCGACAGAGCTATAGATAAGACAGTCTACATCTGACTGACTTCCTGGCTGGAAAGTGCTTAGAGTAGAGGAATAAGATAGATGCAAAATTAGCCATTGTTTGTACAGTAAGCAACTCTGACAAGTCCAGTGGTGCTTCTCCAAGTGTTTGCAACTGCATTTTATGATGATAGCGATGATGAGTGGGACAAACGCATACCAGAGAAACTAGAAGAAACTGAGCAAAATGACTTTAACAGGTTGTGCACGCTTGCATGGCCATGTAATCAGTGTCTGTCCGATGATCCCTTTTTGTGAGGGAATGCAAAAGTATTGCAATGTAACACAAAAGATGAAAATCTCTGTGTCCCTTAAGGGTCTCTGCAGCTGGAAACCAGCAGTGACATGAAAAAAATCTGAGACAATGTGTTTTGAAGGAATAAAGAAATGGCAATGGTTATTGTTATTACTATTATTTTTATTCCAACAGCTTGTTTAACTTTTTGTTTCTCCAGTTATTTAAAAGTAAGTGATCTGCATGAGGATGAGAGGAACAGCGATATGTTTTGCTGTGGAAATATTTCTGTAGAAATATAGAAAGCCTCACAGAGAAATGAATGTTGATCTTTGATTTATTACCCTGGTAAATCAAGATATTGGCAATCATGCATTTACAGTTAATAAATCCAACTTCTGCTCCAGCCTTTAGCAGGATCGGGGGGGGGGGGGGGGGGGGGTGGGCCGGGCCGGGATAATTTGGGTTTCGTTACATTTGCCCA
>JAVQJG010298456.1:0-18039 GCA_036024015.1 Craterocephalus amniculus | reverse complement strand
TGCCGCCTTCGGTGCTAGGGCCTAATTAGTTCTTCACAATCTCTGCTATAAGTTCAAACTAGATTGAGCGTATGATTAAATGAGTGGGTAGGCTCATGGACGTTCTGTGAGAACCCAATTGAATCTAAAATAGAATTAAAGGCGATATTTAAGCTGTCATAGTGACGGTCAGCATGAACATTAAAATCTCCGAGTACAATGGCTTTATCTGTACTCAGCACTAAGTCAGATAGGAAATCTGAGAACTCAGTCAGAAACTCAGAATGAGGTCCCAGTGGACGATACACTACAGCTAGCAGGAGGGGCTTCTCTGATCTCCACTTTGGGTGAGATAGACACATGGTGTGTCCCAAATCGCCTACTTCCATACTAAATACTCAAAAATCCAAAACTGAGTATACTAAGCATACTATGTACTCAATGGCTTAGCATGTGATTTTGCAATAGCATGTGATTTTGCAGTACGCAGTGCTGTCCCAGACCGCATACTCGTTGTGGAGTACTCACTAGAAGTGAAAGCGCTGTGACCGGCTTACAGCCACAGATGACTGAGCTGACAGTGAACGCACCTCAGCGCGTCATCAGAGTTAAAATACTCCAATAATTTAAAATGTGGCAGTCTGTACACCTGGCTGTATGGTTTTTGGCCCAAGTGTGTTCCCACTTCGGTTGTTATTTTTTTTCCGCCCGGTTATTGTGGCTATAATGCTTCGTTACCTGACAGCTATTAGCTAACTAGCATTAGCTTTGGTGACCATTAGTGTTTAAAATAAACATCGGTACACAACAACTACACTGAAAATGAACACAGCCGGTGGTTCTTGATTTATTCAAAGTTTATCGGTTCGAGGTGCTGCTGTCTGCCGTCTTTCTGCTCGTGATGAGTGCGGTAAGTGTCCACAGACACATACTTAAAATCTTAACGGATTTGAGTACATCATCCGGGTACTTTTGCATACTCATCATTTTCATTTCCATGTAGTATACTCAAAATTTTGAGTATTAAGTATGGAAGTATGCAATTTGGGACACAGCAATTGTCTCTGAGTGGCCTCCTGTGCTCGGTCCTGCTATAAACTAATCTCTCACAGCTCCAGAATTCATCCTCAAGTTCTTAAACTCATCTCCACTGGAAATCTTGGTGAATCTTTTTCTTTAAAGTTTCCTAGTGGACATGCCCCTTTTCAGTGACAGCTCATTTATAAACCACTGACCCAGTGAGACAGTTTTCTGAGCATGGATCTTTAAGGTCACATCAGTACATTGCAGAAGCAGCTCCTGGAGCGATGGCCTCTATGTTTCATGTTGTGTTGGTTTAAACAGAAAGAATGTAAAACAAAAGTTATTCCTTTGAAAGCTGTTGTTGCTAAAATTTCCAGATCTAATATTTCGCAAAATGTCAAATTATCTTTCCATATAGATTTCAAATGACACAAACTTTTTTAAAAAGACAACTACAGTTCAATGTTTTTTTTTTTTTACAGTTCAATGTTTTAATGTGTTGAAATAAGCACTGCGCCACACAATCATGTAACAGGGACATGGATTACGTAATCTAAGACAAAGTGAAAAATTAATGAATTATGATGTTCCAGATCCTTGCACGAATGTGTACAAAGAAATGAAAAATGTTGGTTTCAGGAAAACACCTTTTAAAATTTTAAAGCTCTGAACAATTAGATCTGCTCACGACACAGAAGCAAAACTATAGTTGACAACCATTTTCTTTGTGCTTTGAAAAACGACTGAACTAAGTGGTCTTTGACAAAAAGCTGACTGCAAATGGACTTCATGCAGGTTAATATAAAATATATATAATCACTGCAACATTGCTTGTACCATTGTCATGCTAACATTTTTGGATGAATGATGCTAGCTTATTTAATTTAGAGTTGCCAGTTGCAATAAAACCAGATTTTTTTGTACAAACAGGGGCAGACTGGGACAAAAACAAAACAAAACCAAGAAAAAAAAAAATAAAAAATCTCCCCTGGTGTTTTGGCCCAGACCAGCTCATACACGATCATGCACACCAAAAAACTTCACTCACTTAAATGTGTCAACTGTGTAACTTCTTAACACCATGGAAGTAAAAACATTTAAAGCTTGTTTAACATTTGTTAACATGTAAATCTATACTCAGTGGTGATGAATATTACAGCACAGTCATACCTTCTTGTGTTTGAGGGACATAGAAAACAGAAAAAACCGACATGTGAAATGATGGATGGATAAAAAACAACTGTTCCTGGCTAATGTGGAGAAAATGTGCCTTTCTGATGCTTGTTGTATGGAGATTTAATCTCAACCTGGTTTTTACATGATAATGCAGTCAGATCCAGAATTATTAGATTCTCTGTTAAAGAGGCAAACAGCTGTGTATAACATACAGTATGGACAAATGTAAATATATAAACAATCTGATATGAATATTGTCATTTAGGGACATTTTAGGTGTAGCCTGAGTAAAGCACCGCACATCAAGCCAGGATGATGTTCAGCTATAAGTATGTAGCTGAATATCATGCTGAAGCTCATTCAGCTGCAAGGCCATGCTCTGTAGCAAGTAAAGACCCAGACAGGGGTCTGCGTTATAATATCAGCTCACTAATTTATTATTTGTAAGCATGAGGCAGCTGTGAGGTTAGATTCTATGGCTGAGAAGATGGTTAATAACGTTTTTTATTTTTTGAAACAGGTTAGAGCTCTAAATAAATGTAAAATATCTCTTCCATCCACTATAGATGGATTTACTGGATCAGATAATATAGTTGAATTTTGGAGAGAGCACTACAGCAATTTATTCAATTGTGTTAAAAGTGATGTGTACAAGGTGGGCAATATTGAGGGTGATGAAAGAGTGTGCTTCTGTCAGTTGGATCGCATCAAGCTAAAGTTGGCTGATAATAAAGCAAGTGGTTTAGATCATGTCTCTGCTGAACTCTTAAGCCAGTGTGATCCAAACCCCTCTTCTTGCCATTTGTTGTACTGCGTTTGTGTTCATGGCGTGTTGCTATATACAATGTTGTGGGTTATGTTGGTGCCTGTAATTAAGGATAAGGCTGGAAAAGTTGGTAGTTCAGATAATTACAGACCTACTGGTTTAGTCAGTATCCATTCAAAAGAGCTTGATATTATTATTATTATTATAAGATGAACTTATCCTTCCTATTGATAACCAGTTTGGTTCAAATGCAGTATAAGATTTCTGCATATACTGTATGCCCTGAAAAGGACCCCCAATAACCACAAAAACAAAAACTTCTATGGTTTATTGATGCCTCAAAGGTGTTGGATCATTTTAACTGTGGAAACAGGTTCTAACAGATAAAAGGATAATTGATTAGTTTTATTATTTTTAAAAAGGGGATTATGCGCCCTGTTTCCAAATAATTGATAGGCAGTAAAGGGATATGATGTAATTTTTGGCCAAAAGGGGCGCTAAACTTGTAACTTCCCACAGCCCACACAACACTTTCACAAAATTAAACAACCTTTCTTTTGTGACCTCCTTTGACACCATTTTCACCTTCCAATTTTATTCAGACATGACAAACAATTGATTGAAAAGGGAGACAAAATAGCAGAGAAATGACAAAACAGAGCCCCCAGTCTCCAGGTCACATGATCCCATGAGAGACGGATCCACTCCTAAAAAGTTAGAATGTCTGGATTCTGAAGAGGGAAGCCCCCTCAGTGCACCCAAATGGGTCAAGCACTGTATATTGACCCCAGAAATCACAAATTATTACTTTACATTAGGCTAATATTTGGGTCAAAAGTGACGCTGTATCCCTTTAATATGGATTTGTTGAATTTGCTGAATGCCTTAATTTAACTATCAACTGTTTATCAACTGTACACCCGGGCACGGACTGTACTACTTATAATCGCAGCTAAAAAAAAAAAAGAAAAAAGAAAAAAATAGACATGGACAAATATAAAAAGCTCCAAGAGACCATGAAATCTCTAAATAAACTGCTTGAGAAGATGTGAGAGGATTTTCATTTTATTTTTGTAATTACTTATTTTGTGATACAAATTAAAAACGTTTTCATCCATATTTAAATTGTTCAAAAGAAACAGTATGTAAATTCAGATTTGTTTTTTGACTCACCCTATTACGTGCTGTTTTAACCATGTATAATATATTGTAATGACCGATACTTGAAGGTTATATTTGTTGTGGAAAAAGAGGGCTAAATTATTTGCACAAAGGACATTTTCCGGCCAAGCCAAAAATACAGGGGACTAATTATAAAGTTAAAAGGGTTAACTTTAGGTCTGTTTCTATGTTCTACTGTATCTCTATGGCTTGTCACATTTGTAGCATGGTCCCGTCTTTTAGCTATCTGTACCTGGCTATATTTTCCTCACTTTTACACAAGCCTGAAATAATCCTGAAAATAATACTTTCCCATGTTTTTCTAAGGCCTGTAATCCTGCATTTTAAAATACAAGATGGACCGAACACTTTATTCCAGCTCTTTCACGTTGCCCTTTCTACTTTAAACTCTCTGTTGGGAGGTTGGAAGATGTTTTCCATTTATTATTTATTTCCATCTCTTTTCCAGCTTCTCTCTGCTGTCACATGTTAAAACAAACGTGAATATATTCGGAGCTGGCTTCACTCTTTTATCCCTTTCCCAGGGGGTTTATTTAAGTAAAAGCACCATATGCAGTAGACCAGGTTGTATTTGAGTGAGTGCTGAGAATAAATGCATGATCTTAATTACAGCACGAAAAACATCTCAACTGGTTTACAAACAAGCAAAAATAAATAATATTTAAAAGAATAGTTACAGAGGAAATAAAATACTGCCGAAATAAAAGAGAAAGAAATAAGCATTAAGTCTAGAGGAGAGCAACAGATTGGACGAAACACAGAAAGGAGGAAGAGTGTACTGTATTTCATAAACAACAGCAAATTCTCCAATTGGGAGGATCTGGACAAAGAAGCATCACAATGTAAGACACAGTCCCTTAAGTTTATGAATTGACTTCATGCAAGAAATTACAGAAAAAGTAGCTTAATAAAACAGAGCATCTTTTTTTCCCCCGTCCTTCCATGCATGTTTTCTTTTCTCGTGATTGGCACATCCCGAGATGTGGTTAAGAGAAAAGTTTTTATTGGGGACAATTTTTGTTTTAATAGATTGAAAGCCTATAAATGCATTGAACATGAGCAAGTTTTGCTAAATAATGTATAACCTTAAAAAGCAGTAATTCTCTTGAGGCAACACTAAAGTGATTTTTAGAATTAGCACGAGGGTTTCTAAATGCAGAGCCTATGAACTGCTCTTAGCTGTTTTAAATTGCTGTAAAATACTCTTGTGGGTTATTGCTTTAACATTAATTCTGCTCGCACTGAAATTCAAACAGTCTTTTTTGTGCTGCTCTGATTTTGTGAATGCCAATTTACAAATGCCGACTCGATGTATTCTGTTGTCAAATTATCATACTCAGTGATTTAAGTAAACCTGTGGCTGTCCAATTATTCTCCCAAAACAGCTTCCTATCAGTGACAGCTTGCAAGATACAACAATTTTTTTTATTCCATTAGCTATGAAAAAGAAGGAATAGTAAACCTTAACGAGAAAGTTCTGCACAAGGTGCAATAATAACTAATAGTGATAATCACTTTGCTATGACAAAGACCAAAGAATATTGTACTATTGTATAATTGAAAAGAATGGGGAATAATGCAGTTCCAAAGGTCGTTTGAAGTCTGAGGCCGGATCATTTTCCAGCTGTGACCAGTGTTTGCAATTTTTGTCTGTGCTCTTAAACCAAATGGTTTAGAAGAGCTCTGGGGAAAACAAAAAAAACTCCCTCAGTATGTTACAGTGTCAAAAACTGCATGTGTATTCATAACATTGCAAAGAAACAGCAAGGATGTTGAGCTCTGCCTGCAAGCCACACCATGCATGTTTATTGTACACCTTCACCGGAGCAACGCATGGAGCTAATTAGAACTAAGCTGCGCCAGTCAGAAATACCTGCCCTACCACTGCAAGGCCAGGTACATTGGTTTAGAAACTACAGTTGACTGTATGAATATGTACAGTATGTACAGGATTCATTTTCGGAAGTAGGTGTGCGAGTTAGAGGCCAGCACACTTACTCAAAGAAGCAAAGGTTTTAGAAATAATTGCTATAGGTGTTCATTGGATTGGGTGTGTAGACATGTTAATACAGGACCAAAAATTGACACTAAAACCTGCTTCTTTTTCTTTCTGGTATTTCACAGTCATTGTTTACACTGAATTTGTCCCATTCTTAGGTTTACAATAGTTCACTCGTGTTGTTTCTGCCATGAGAATGTAAGTTGAACAATGTTGACAACGGTTTTCCCACCATAATCCCTTTATCCTTAACATTAAATAGGTATTTAACTTTATACCAGTCAAATGGCCTTGACGTGTATGCATATCCCAAGGAAAAGCTTTAAAAAATAAGGAAAAAAAGCAGGGGTGACAGGACTTACTACAAAGTGAGACAGTGATGGGTACAAGAATAGTTTCCTGTAGGAGTCAAAGTCAACTCTCTGAGGTGGCAGCTAGATGTTTTAGAGCCACAGCCACCTCCGCATACCCCCTAGTGTTTGTGTGTTACAGAATAAATATGTACTGCATGTGTCCAAAAAAGGTGCACAGTGCTCTGATCTGACGATTGCAGACCTTTCCTGTCACAGCAGGGGACCAGTCTTGACAGCAAAGTGACAAACTTCTGAAGTTTTCAATCCCAAAGAAAGCCAAACACATGACTGTGCTCATCCGCGAGGTTCATTTCCAACTGTGAACAAGGATTTTATTTGCTAGATACTGACATTTCCACCCAGTGATAGACGCTAAATGTGGCTGGATTGTCGTTGCATTACATTATTATCTACGAATCTACTTTCAGATATTGGTAATTTCTACACACTATTGATATTTAAACCTAACAAAACATTATGTGTCCTTTACTTAGGGATTCCTTTACAAGTATATGAAATGAGAGAAGGAAAAGTGAAGCTGGTTTCCTAAAATTTGTGGCATCTGTGGTGGTTTGTGTGCTTGTGGTTGTTTGACAGAGACAGGCAGATTCCTCAACTCCTTTCAATTATCTGGAACTCAAACTGTTCTGAAACTGATAACACATTCTGCAGCCCACACAACTACACAGGAGGAAGAACAATATTTTCCTTTCAACACACAATCCTTAAGGTGTGTAAGTGTGAACGTTAGGACATTTTTTGCATGCGTGTGTCGAGAAAGAACATGTTTTGCATTTGCATGTTGTTACCATACTAGCTTCAAGGACAATTTGAAAGAAATGCTTGGATTATATTTGAGGACAATGTAACAAAACAAGCCCACATAGCGAAGCCGATAACATACATAAATTATGAACAAATGATGGTGCTGGATGTTTCTGTAGAAGTCACTGCATTAAAATATTTCAAATATTTCGGTAAGTTAGATTAGGGTTAAGAATCTTGGATTTTTTGTACATCTTTATTGATAAGCAGTGCCAGTTCATTTCAATTCAACACAACCCAGACTGCAGGCCATGTATTTTTAATGTGATCATAACCATATTCATAATTATGGTTTTCATTTACATAATATTAAAGGACAGTGTTTTTATTTTATGATCAGCCCTGTGTTTGCCAAAAGAAAGTCAATGAATTGTGAAATTATTGTAGTACTGTAGCACAAATTACTAATTCAATATTTCAGTTCTTTATATTATGTCTAAACCAAATAAATAGAATTCTGAAGCACCTAATATCCTCTTCCGTTTTTTGGGGGGGTTTTCTACTAAATTATTCATGTATTCAAAGCAGGTTTTTGCAGTTGCTTGCTGACTTACAATCAGTTACACCAAACCACCCAACCAAATAAACACCTCATCATGCACCGTGGTATGTAAATTGCATTGTGTGTGGAAGTGGAAGAAGTGAATTTGTGACAAAGTTCTCTTAACAGAGAAGGACCTTATTCCGATGTGTGCAGGATTCCTAGTTTCTGTGTTTCTTCTTTTTAGGTGAAATCTAGCAAAAACATAAAAGGGATGCAAAAGTGTCACTCATGAGTGTCACTCATGTCAGAGTGCATCTGTGAACTATACCAGGGCAAGACAGACATTCGGACTGCCAGGTAAAGTACTTGGTGAGCAGCATACCTGCTTGTCTCTGCTGTTAATTGAATGAAAGGTTACACAGAGCCAGGGAGGAGGAGAAAAGGTGACAGGAAGGTTCGGATACCAGGAGACCAAAAGGTAAAAAGGGTATTATGAAAGAGAATAAGAGGAAACGATCAAAGATGAAAGTTTTCTGTTAACAGTGTGACCAGACAAGGACATGGGATTTTGATGGAGGGAGGGAAAAAGGAGCCTAAAAAGCTGGAAAAAAAGAGTGTGAGTGATGCACTTAAGTGAACTTCATTGCAGATATTTGAAAGTTGATAGTGTGGAGAGTGCAACGGAAGTAAAAAGAAAAAAAAAATAGAGCAGACATAGGTGAGCAGCTACTGAACACTGTGACTGAAGGTACAGTCATGCATGATTTAAAATGGGTTGTTTTTAGAGAAAAGGTTAGAAGTTTAAGAGGGATGAAACATTGGGTAGTAGCTTGAAATTGTGCATTTATGTACCGTTCACCTGGTACATAAAATGGATTGTTTACATTTTTTCCTGTGGAAGTTAAAGAAAGAGAACAGGTCAAGACAAATGAGGTCAGACAAATACAGACAACGGACCAAATTTAGTAGTGAAGACTATCAGTTGCCCTACTTTAAAAGCAAAGTCAAAACACGTGCAAGAACTTGGAGCAAGACTTGAACTATGTGGGTTCTTCCTGAGAATTATTTTCTTCTAGTAAGAAATATCAGTTGGGTTTTTAAGCTTCAAGTTATCGGAGAAATATTATCGCACTATAAAGCTACCCCTTTTCACTGTGTGTGTTTTATACAACCATATCTCACAGAATTATGTGAAAACTTCACTTCTTCATTAAAAATGCATTACATATTGGAATCATTTGAACACACAAATGGTTTTGTTTAGGCTAAAACATGAATCTTCAACCTTTTGTTGCTGAATACAGACTCCTTCAATCAAGGACTGCAATGAGGGACCATAAAACCCCACTGTTGAAGAAAGTTATTTCATTTGCATTCGGTGTGCTGGAGCAGGGACACATGAAAAACCTACAGGACTGCAATCCCTGAAGGCCAGTGTTGCACCTATACCTCATATTATTTTAATCTTTCTAAGGAAAATGGTTTCTACGCGGTATATTATGTGTTAAAAGGGGGAAGTCCATAAATATGAATGACTCATTGATTGCGCATGTGTACAAGTCCAGGTCATTTTAGTTAGAAAAAAAGCGGCTAGTTTTTAGATTTGGCGTGACGCTCTCTCTGCCAATGGGGTTGACTTCCAGAACTGCCGGATTCCGATCAGACACTAAGAGTGTTCCCCTAGGGAATCTGAAAGTTAGGGAAGTTATCCCAGAGTAGGAGCGTCATGCCAAAGCAAAAAATTAGCCGCTATCGCTTAACTAAAATGTCCTGGACTCGTATATGGGCAATCACTGAGTCATTCATTTTTATGGACTTAAAAGTGAAAGATTAAAATAATATCAGGAATAGCTCCTTTAAGGTAGTTAAATAAATAAATCAAATTAATTGATGCTTTTTGATCCTTCATGCTTTAGGTGGAAATAATGAAAAGACTTTAGGGCCTTAAAAAGCATTTTATAGTGATTCGTAAAAAAAAAAAAAAGATATAGCTGTGGAAGGGAATTTGTTCTGCCAGGTAGACCAATATAACCTTAATGTCAATGTTATCAAATGATGGACCAATAGTCAGAAATTCATTAATTGTTCAGAAAAAAGAATGTCTTTCTGTGCAGGGAGACACACACACATCCACACTCATGTAGATCCACAGTTTGAAAGGGAAAGCGTATAAAAATTGGATTCAGTCAGTCTGAGGGCTGATCAGTGCTTCACTAATGGAGTTCTGCAGAGTCATAGCTCTCTGGTCTCCTAATTGACTCAGTGTCATCTGCATATCATTTACATACTGCTACCCGGGGCGACGAGGTGCAGGAGAGGCTGGTACGTGTGTATGTGCATGCCTGTGTGCGTATTAAGTGGAGATGAGTGCAGTGTAAATGCTGTTATATGGACCCATTAATCATGTGCTTAACCTCATCAGGAACTACACACATACACACAGCGTTACAGTAGGAGACGGTGGGAGATGTAGTGAAAGAAACATACTGAGTGGAAGAGGGGAAAAAGGGATAACAAGACTAAATGAGAAAAACATTCACAACAGCTGTTAGTGGTGGGAGAGTAAATTTGTAAATCTACCAGTTGGCTGCTTGTTCAGTGCTCAGCTCTTCCTTCTGATATATAAGCGTTAATAAGAGGTTTAGTGTCTCTCTAAAGCTGACATAGGAGGAATACGTTGATGGGTCTCACCCATTTACTTGCACTGAAAAAAAATTTGTGTGAAATAAACCCCTAACCCTAACCCTAACAAAATGTGATTCCACAATAATTAAATTTAATCCCTGGCATTGTTAAACACCAGGAATATATCAGAGCACTTTTAAGGGGAGGCATATTATCTAAAATACAAAACAAAACTGATAATAATGATCATAAAAACAATAAATAGGCGTTTCTGTTCTTCTAAAGAAAACAGCAGCAATTCACTAAAAAAAGGTATGACGGGCTGAGACGACACAAAAAGAAGTAAGTATAATCTGTAGTGAGGAAAATGTGGCGACAGTCATCATCAGCGACAGAATGAGCAGCGTTGATGCAGAAGTGGTGGGAGACAAAGTAAAAAACTGAGCAAGAAACCAGTTTTGTGATTCCTAAAAAAGGAAAGCAAATCCACTCTTATCCCATTCCCTTTTTAATCTGCCCCACAAAGCTAAGATGATGGAGAATAATGAGATTAGGGAACAAAAAGGAGAGTGAAGCTATGGGACACGCACCTAGAAATACAAACAGGGTACATCCTGTTTTCGCAGCTGGTGGCCAAAAATGAACATGACGGTATTAAGATATCTGCAGGTTATATCACCGGCCAAATCCTGTCTCTCCCCGGTACAACACGACATAAAAATAATCTCCGCAAGAGGAAAACGCTGTTTCTATTAATCGACTTATTAGAGATGTTAGGAAATAAATGCAAATAAACTGTTAATTTCAATCCCAAATAACTCTGTAACAAATCAGAGGGCTGATCATAATTCAGCTCAGAAGCTTTTAAAATAAAACCTTTGCACTCTTTTGCAATATTGTCTTAACCTTTCTTTAAACCATATATGCATTCTGTGGCTGATCCCCTTTGTCTGCCAGTCCCTGTCGTCACTCATGCAACACTTCAATGAACAACACTTGGAGGCACACAGACAATACGGTAACACATGGTCGTGACCTGGGAAACAATCCCTTTGCCACAGGAACCATGTTCAGTCCTGTATGACAGCAGCCATCAATCCTGTTTCAAGTGTCCTTCTGAGCCGAGTATGAAATCCCTTCCATGTTAGCTCCCCACGTATTGATTGAAAATATTGTGATAAAGATTGAAAAAGAAGAGAGGAACATAGAAAGAATTTTCTTTGTGCTGACCGGGAGTGTATTAGTGGCTAAGGGATGCTGTTGTGTGCACATGTGGCATGAGTTCATGTGTTGTTTTGATTGTTTGATGAAAGGTGTTTCTTAGCGTGTAATGACAAGACTTTGAGCTGGAGCTCAGCAGGAGCCAATGTAAAAGAGAATCTTGAGAGAGACGGTGAGAGAGTGTGTTGATCTTGTTGAACATAAGAGGATACTAACAGAAAAAAGATGAAAGACAAAGTAGAAAAAAGCTGAAAGTGGGATAGGAGATGGGAGTACAAGAGGCTGGGTCACAAAGAAGGAAAATCAGAGGAAGAGAGACATCCACCAGAGGTCTGACAAACTGTGCTTTAATAAGAGGACAAATTGAAGGGTAGGTAATGAATGCAGTATGTGTGTGAGTGTGTGTGGGGTGATCGTTTTGGTTGTATTACACAGAAAACCTGTGGCCTACATTGTACAGCACAGAGCCTTGCAACCAAAATAGTCTTCGGGCACTGACCTCCAGGTAAACCATCACCTTTTTTGCCAACATTGTAGACCAGTCTGGCCCAGAAGCCCAGTTTAGAGATTTGGAGCAACATTTTTCAAGCCCTTCTAAATCCCTGGAATTGACCGTCAAAATGTAATTGTGTTTAATTAGCTTTAAAAATAAAATAAAATAAATCTTTTCAGTTTGGTTTTCATTCCTGCTTTTCAATGAAAGAATCATAGTGGACACTAACAGCATGCGGTCTCAAAATGTCTTCAACTTTACATCCACACTCACTTCCATTCGGCCACGTTTTCGTATCTATTAGTGATGCATTTGCTGCAATGAGCGGTGGCCTGAAAATTTGCAGCTTCAATGAACAAAGCCTATTCTTTTTACAGTGAGTCACGCATCACTTCTTAGAGGACAATCTTTGCAAACATAGAAGGGTTTATCATCTCAGCCACTCGTTGCATTCAGGGTTTCTATAATTCATACTTCTATAAAATGTCTTCACTGCGCCTGCTAGTAAAGTGAATCATATATCACTCATATATGCTCTAAAAGGACCCTTTTTTCTCATCAACATTGTATGTGGTTAGTGACTCCATTCCCATTATGTGCACAGCAGAGGTCAGGGGTGGAAAGTAATGGATTACACTTACTCAAGTTTCCAACTGAGAAGTAACTGAGAATCCTTGTCAAGCAAAATATGCCTCCATGATATAAGTAATGAAAGTAACTATGTAACTTTTACTCAAATTACACTTTAAATCAAGTCAATCAAATCATTCAGATGGTTGCTGTTACCTTTACTTGAGTAGAATTTAAGTAAAGTATATCTACTTTACACTTTCCAGTACTTTGTCCACATCTGGTATGTAATAGTGAAGCTGATTACTTGTGATTGAGAAATTTCATATTTTTGTGCAGTTGTAACATTATTCCTCCTTTCAAAACACACACTGTTACAAATTTTCAGGAGTGGAGGCTCTAATTAAGAAAATCCAAGGCTTCTTAGAAAAGCATGCTGTTACTTCAGGCGACAAGCTACCAAGCATGGATGTCAAAGCGGTTTAATTTGAATAATTTAAGTTTTTTGATGATTTACTCGCTATAATTTAATTGATGTCTGTATGTATTTTAATACTGTAGGATAATTCCCTCATAATGTAATTTCTAAATCATTCTTATATTTGATACTGATGAACTGGAGAAGGCAAACTAACAGGTTTTGTTATCATGCCAGCAAAGGCCAGACTGTGTTGTGGCTTTTGTACAGTCAGTTCGATGCAGATATGTCTCAGCCAACATGTTTACCATGTCAGTTAGCAATGCACAGACCCATGCACCCTTGACAAACCTGAAACCACATTACTCCACATGACAAAACCCCAATTTAAACACATTTCTGTGCAACTGCACATTGCAAAGGCAAAGCAGATCAAAATTTATTCCCAACAAAAAACTCTTGCACACATACCTTCACACACAGAGTGAGTGAAGGTTATTAAATGCCTTCATATCACAGCTACACAGCTCTCACACTTCAAAGAAGTGCGTTGACCTGAGGCGCACTACGCAATATAGAGTTCACTCTATCTCAACTTAAACCCACACACACACACGTATAACTTATTCATTACAAATTTAATTTACAGCTTGACTGTAATAATTACATACCTAACACATACACAGTAATTGCCAACTCAGAGTGTCACTCTGCATGTACTATAAAATGGCCAAAGTTTAAACCACTGAAAGGTCAGAAGTGGTTATTTCTTTATAGGAAGCTCCGTTCCTGCTTAAGCTGGCTGCTTATCACTTCCCTTGGATGAAAATAATAAGCCGACAGCTCACCTGACCTGAGTTATAATACATGCATCTAACACAGCGACTAATTGGATCATCTGTTACCTCGGTAGGATGGTAGGAAAGAGGTAGGAAAGACTATCTAATAAAGCCTATGCCAGCTACCAAAGGGATTTAAATTTGGCCTTGCGATTGTGCCATTTCAATGAGCAATACAACCTGGTTTCCAGAAACATTAAACTTTTAAATGTAGGAAAGAAATAACAAAACTCAAAAAGTTCAAATAAAACAAAGAAAATCAAAATGTTGGGTTAAATTGTGGCAGCAACACATCTAAAGATGAATCAGAGGCATGTTACCGCTTCTACCCTGCCTCCGTTCTGTTGTAACGCTTCTGTTTTTGGGCCCTGAAGAGACCATTTTCTGTAGTTTAGAAAGACAAACATTTTCTTTTCCCTGCTTCATAAAGGCTTTGAGCTGTGAACTGTCAGGGGCTTCCTTTCTTGTATTTTCTGTTTCATAATACAACAAATTGTTTCTCAGTGAATGGCAGGTCTGAACTGCACAAAGGCCAGTTTAGATTTTATCTACTGAAGAGCCATGCTGCTATTTTATTTATAGCGTATACATTATTTGACACTGTCTTGCAAAAATAAGACCAGCCTTCCCTGAGAAATGGCTCAACGACAGCTTTAGTGGTGGAGTTTCATTTTTGGATCATCAGCAGGGGTGGAGGGGGAGGCCTGGATCAGACAGGTGTAGGCAGCGGTGCCAGGTTAGACTGATAAGTGCAGCTGCAGGGAGTTTCTAATCAGTCTGTCTTGCTCTTTCTATTAGGTACCTGTACTGCAGCTCAGGTGACATCCAGTCACCAGAACAGTCATCTGTCAGTGAGCTTATCTTTTGTCACCTGTTTACAAGTTCAGTGTGCATAAAATATAGAGAATGTTTCGCTTGTACCTGCCTGGGCAAGAAATAAGGAGCACTAAGGTGTTACATGATTTACTTCTCGGCAGTAAATATAATTGTGTGTGTGTGTTTAGGACAGCGTATCCACACACACAGACCTTACAATTTCAGTCCATCAAACCACCTTATTTTGAAAATGTTTTTTTTTAGTAAAAACTTAACCTTTTTTTTGTTGTTTTTCTCACACGAACATACACAACCCATCTATCTCTGTCTACCAGAGAAACACTGCACATTAGCATAGGGGTTAAATCCCACAGCATCTGGTCAGAAAAGAGCAGAGGAGTAATGCTATTATTTGGTTATCCAGCACAGACAGACCATATGGCATGCTGTGCCGCTTTGCTTTCACTACAGTGTATCATGTCACCTCTGTAGGCGGTCATGTCAAGGTTATGCCTTCACTGCTACAACTAACATGAAATGAAGGCGATTTTCCCTTTCGAATAGCTGCTTCCGTGCGGTCACTTTCATCTAATTACCAAACGTGACCATCCCGGGTCGATGTTTTTAGCATAAAAATCTAAAGAAAGATTTTTCCTCGAATAGATGAAGATGACTGTGTGACTTTAAAAATCTGAACTAGTCTCTCACTCTCCTCTGGAGATCAGTTCCATCTGTCTCTAAATGTGTCCGTCTGACTGCTAAACCAAGCTGTCGTAATGACCTCAATTAAAGGCGAGAGGGTAAGAAGTGCTGAAGAAGTGATGAACGCTTCCACACACTACGAAACACCGCACTCCAATACTGAACAGTATGTGGAGCTGTGCACATGCACACAGCAGGCGGTGGTAAACAGTCCCTAATTGGAGTGGTAACAAGCTGCCTGTCAATCGAAACATCTTTTCTCAGTTCATGTTTGGTATCCTGTTCATTCTGGTCCAAGCCGGCTGCATTTTAATCAAATAGAAGCTCTTTCCTGGATCACTTTCATAGATTTATGACACAGTGAAATGTGATCTTGAGTATTAAAGACAGTAGTTTCGATTTCCTCATTTTGCTTAACCAGACCATGGAGGGTATGATAAAATTATGTTTTAAGTATCTTTTTTCTCTCTTTTTGCAGTCCACTTGTTTGGAAGGTCACCATTAAAATGTACTCAGTTACAAGGCAACACTAAATAAACTTGACAGAGAACACAAACAGAAACTTTTGTCTTGTAAAATGTGCGGTTGAGTGGAATGTTAGCGCAGATGGTGCATGCAATAAAATGGTGAAATGGATGTTTTGTACTTGGTATTTCTGCGCAATATCTTTTATTTATCGTTACTCTTTTATTCATGTTTGTCTGGAAAATACAACAGAAGTGGATCTTTTCTCTTGACATCAGGCAGTTGTCATAATATTTTCAATATGTTTTGTGTACATGTAGTCTTAATTGTAGTATCTATGAAAGGACTGTCTTTGTGAAGCGTGTAGCTGCCTGTCTGCATCTGTCTCGGAGAATGATCAAGGTTTAACTCGCCACGAAACTGCAGCTGTAATGGAGTAGCTGCTTGAATGCTTTCTAAAGAAGAAAACATGCCAGTGCATCCCTGAACTGCCAGTTTGCACATAACAATTTGGACTAAAGTGACTTTATAAAATGTGACAGAGTCCAGTGATTGCCTGTTGAAAACTCTGACGTATGACTTGTGGAAAAAGTCTGGGTTTTGAGCAGAGCAGCCCAGTCACAGGAAAACTAGAGCAAAAACTGGCCTAACTTGAAATCCTTCAAGGACCTCGTATAACTCTTTCACAGGGAAATCAGAGCAAAGTTGACTCAGGTCATCTTCCTCACAAAAAAGAGATGCTTCTTCGCTGTAGAGTGTGGAAACAGCTTTTCCACATCTGCCATGAAGAAAAATGTCTGTAGCTGTCTCTGGCACACTTGTGAGTCCATGTGAGTTTGGAAGAACTTTGACCGTTAAACTAGTTTGCCTTTTTCTTTAAATTTGGTTCTGTATGTTTACACATTGGCTAGTGACCCACTGTCCTGCTGGCTGATATTTTCTTAGTTGCCTCTTGGGGAGCAAATTAATCTAAGATATACGAGATATTCAGTTAGTCATAATAACTCTCCTTTTGTGATTTATTTTACTCGTTATATGAATCTTTCATTGTTAAATCTGTTTCATTGGAAGTTCTATAAATGAGCTTTGTAGTGATCAATCTTAGTTCAGCAAAGACATATCAGATGGAACTAAATTTATTGATGTACAGGATATGAATCTTTTCATGGCAATTAGACTCCAATGTATCATCTCAGGAGTGTGATAGGAGGTAGCACAGACTCAGCTATCAGGAATAAGTGGAGATAGAGAGGAGGACAGCTACTTCTGGAGGGAGAGGTAGTGCACAAAAGAGATTTTACAAAGATGAAAATAAATCTCAATGGATTGAAAAGTAGCTGGAGCAAAGCCCTCTGGACCAAAGTCGTAACAAGAGAATTAAGAACGAGGTGAGTTTGACAATGTGGGAAAACGGAAATGATGAAGCATATCAGGATTAAAGAATTTAAAAAAGCAGTACAAGCACCAGAGAGTGTGGGTAAAATGGAAATAATCTTCCTAAGTCCAATGCATATCCCTCATTTAAATAACGGTTTACTGTACAGGGAAGGACTTAATGGAAAATCAACATCACACTGTAAGCAGTGAAGTGTCTTACTGTAGGACACTGACCCATCACTTGGGTTTAAGGCAAAATGAGTCGTTACCTCATCTATTTTCTTTTTTCTTGCACAAACAAAAATTAAGAAATCAGTCAAAAGTTTGGTATGCTTTCCTTCTGCATTTATTGGGGAAATGTATGCAAACTTTTGACAGGTAGCCTACTGCACCAGTGTTATAAAGGAGGGGATTGGGTTTCTATTAACTTTCAACTTGTGAGGTTTTGAAGTTCTGACTTGGAGTGAAATTTAAAACCATTATAACAGAAATACATTACGGGTTGAACATTAAAGTTTCAAATGGAAAAATTGAATTAGAAAATGGAATGAGCAGCAGCCCATTAGTAAGTCAGTGACTAACTTCATGACAAGCTCAAATTAACGGCTTAAAGGAGAAGTCCACTTTTTTGCAAGTGGGGCCTTAATTGTGATGTAAACTGAAGTGTACTGGACACCTATTGTACTTTTTGGAGATTTGGATCCTTCCCTGAGATATTTGTTTCAA
>JAVQJG010298438.1:0-11014 GCA_036024015.1 Craterocephalus amniculus | reverse complement strand
AATGATTGTGATAAACGATAATATTACAGAAAGCACTGTTGTCATTTTGAGACTATTTTCACATAATATAATGATAATCCCATAATGATAATGCAGGTATACCCTTTCAAAGATCAATACACTTCCATGTATAAAGAGCATTTTCACTGGAACTGGAAGATATTTGTTCCTTCTAACTTTTTTTTATCCATGTATCTCTTTATGGTCATCCTGCAGATCTCCATCTCATTTCTAACCTAATGAATGGTCTTCTGTTGCACCTCTTTCACTGCTCTTTCCAACTCCTCAAGAGGAGCTGCAACCCTTTCTGTCTTCTTTTTGCGTGACAAGATGAATTTTTGTTTGAAATTAAGAACAGCACACAGTTTTATTTATTTGATGTAAGAATAAAATGTATAATAACAAATCAAATAAAAAAACAAACATTGTATCAAAAACATCATAAGATAGGGCAATTTGTGCCACTGGCACAACTTAACCCAGGCCTTTTGGCACAACTTACCCCGAACCCACCATTTTGAATTTAATGCATCTCTATGCTGTTTTTAGCCAGCATTGTGTTAACTGGACCAACCCATGGTATAGCTTACTAAAGCACTTAAACATGTGTGAACTGTTTTCAGAGTTGTCTACAACTGTTCAAAAAGCCCAGTCAAAAAATTTGATTATTGGAAATTTACTTCGGAAGCCAAAAAAGTGAATTCATAACTTTAAGATGTTTTCCTTTTAAGCCAAGTTCCTCCCCTCTTGTTAGCATGAGTAAAATGGATACCTCTTCAAAATTATATGGTCACATGATCAATTCCTTCTATGGTTTTCTAGAAAACAGGGGTGGCACAATTTGCCCCTTGGCACTACTTACCCCGCTCTCCCCTACACATGTTAACTGGGGAAAGACATCTGTTGCATGCATGATGACTTCAATTAAGATAATTACTCTCCAGACAAATACAGATATGACTAAGACACATGGATCTGTTACTATGTGAACAATCACGCAAAACATCTTGCAATCCATAAAACATTACATTTCTAAGATGTGTTTTGTTTCAAGTCACCATCTGTTCTCATGTGGAACGGCTGAGAGCAGGCTCTGTGATTGTTTAATTTCGCTGTCCATCAATAACTCAGTATGACATAATATCTTGTTTATGGTAAAGGAAATATGACTCCATACATTTAGTCAAGCAAGAGTTCACGTTTCCTCAATATAGATAGGTAGATAGATGAGAAACAACTGCTATCTGCCCTCTGTGATGGATAGTGCATGCTGTTTAGGTTCATTACCTTGACAGGCCTGGCTATTTCCATGACAACAAGTTACAGTATCTCTGCTGAAATCAGTCCAGAGTCTAAGTTAATGGGTTATTATTCTACGACTGACAATGTTGAGTCATATTCAAATGCCTTAGGCTGAACTCACCGGTAAACAATTTGCTGATACCGCCAGCATCTTTCATCCCGATTCCCACAACCCAACTCCTACAACCTGCAGTACAGTGATGAGCCGCGTCTGACTCATTGGATTGGACCCAGTCTTCCAGGATAGCTAATTATTGTGGATGGTTTGATTTTTTTATGCCATGATGGCATCATCTGTCTTCAAGCTGAATATCCTCATTTAGATTATTCTTTCACAATTTGTTCACTGTTCATGAGTACTTATAAAGCTAATTGACCCCATCACAGGGATGATATGAGTCATATTTAGTAAAATGTAAAAGAAACAAAAGAAAGACAAACAAATGATAAGCTGCTGTTTGGACAGAGACAGAAAGGTTAGCCAGGCGCCTTTATAGACTCAAACCAGACATCATAGGGGCTGAGTTAAGAAAAAAAGTATGACAATAAAACAGAAAGCAGCAGGATTTTACCGACCATGTCAGCTTTTGTTTGTGTTTAATGCTATTTAGTAGATTTCATCATGCTAAGATGCTTAAGAGAGAGAAAATGATGCAAAACGTTAGCTGGTTGCATGTTAGCATAAATCCATTTTAGTAATCGTGTAAATAAGATTATTATTGCTAAATCACTTGTAACTGTAAGCACATTAGCTTCAGTTTTAACTTGTGTACATGAGCTACTTGGCACATTTTTGTGAACCATTGAATTTTTTACGGCATCATCTGGCTTTAAGCTATTATTTTCATTCAGATAATTCTATAATATAGTATTCACTTTATGAGTACTTTTAATCTAGTTGTAATCCCACACAGCTCGGATATAGTTTGTGTTTAATGCTAATTAGTATGTTTTAGCATGCCAACATGTTAAACAAAGAGGGTTAACATGACGCTAAATATTAGTAAGTTAGCTACATCCTAGTATTACAGAGCGAGCTACCTTTCTAAACTGGGTTCTCCTCCCATTGTCATTCAGTCGAGCAAACAGGCTTCAGATATTCTGTGAGGTTAATACAAATTGGCGTCTGTTTTTCCATTCACATTTATTCTCTGGTTGTATGGACACTGGTTAAAGACGCCCACTAACACCTGCTAATTCCTGGTTTTTGACAGCAGTGGAAATGTTTTTAATCGGTATTCAGCACCAGATGAAACGACTCACCAGGAGTTGTGACCCAGCATGGCATTGATTGGCGCACAAGATCCCTGTGCAAACTTTGATTCTCGTTGAGGATGCTGTTATCAGGGCAACAAAAGTAGGTGTAGCTGTCTCATATAGGGTGCCTGAAGCAGACTAGTTTGACCCATGGCAGCTGGTTTAATACTTTAATAAACATGCTATAGAAAAGTATTTAATTGTCCTGTTTTAATATTGGCAAAAAAGTCAATGACCCTTGGATTTTTTAAATATCCTGACAGGTGTTTGCTGCTGGAGGAGCTGACCTCATTCTTTGAGTGCATGATTTTGCTATATCTACACCTGGCCATCTGATGAAACCCACAATCCTTGACTGCTCCCATAGCCTTTTCGTTCACAGTTAGTCTCACTGATTGGGGGTTTTCCAGCTGTTCAGACCGAATCCCTTGAGTCCCCCTCACTCTGTGCATGTGGAAATACTTTTAATCTTACCACTGTTTTGTTTTTGCTTAATTGTTTTTTTTTTGTTTGTTCTTTGTTTTTTATTTCACCAAACCTTCAAGTGCCCCAGACTTTGACCCTGAAGTAACAGAAAAAGAGGTGACACAGATGATAGCTCGACTTGGTTCCAGTATTCTGCTAGCTAAATTGTAATTTGCTTCATTTGCTGTTATGCTTTGCTGCTACTGGGGTAGGACATACTTAGGGCCAGAGATCTTTTCCCTATCCATGTTTGTATCCTGGGACAAGCACAATGCTTACATTGGCTAAGCTGAGCTATAATGGAATTAGGAATGACAACATTAACTTAATGAAAAAGGCGCCCAAAGACACTGCACACTTAGTTGCCATACCATACTTTTCATTTCACCAGCATCTTGCTCATTCTTCATGTGGCCATTTTTCCTTACTCAATTGTTCAAGTCTCTTACCATTTAGATTGATCAGATGGCTGATGAAGGGATTACACTTTTTTTGCACTTTTCTTCCTCAGTAATGTGGAGAGGTGTGCTTGATAACAGAGGACACTTGGGTGAAGGTCACAAGCATTTTTTATGGCATGCTGGCAATTTGGTTAACAAAATTTGAATTTGTGTGTAGAGAAATTCTGCTTTCCCCTTTTACCCCAGATATAACAGGGAGAAAGGTGCAGAATATCATTTATTTGTCCAACTGCATGATAGTATTAGCATGTTGTTGCTGTGTAGCTGTACGAAAGTTCCTACAAGGACATGGTTAATGGACAGAAAAGGAATATCAAGCTGTGCCCTGCTAATGGGATTTGTACATTTCAGGTGGTTTGGTGTGCAAGATGTTATGAAGAACTATCATTAACCCTGTTAATGAAGTGTAAAGTTGGTAAATTATATATTGATGGGTGACCTTCTTCAGCCTGGTTGTTATGATATATGAGGTTAATGGTATGAAATTGTCTGATCAGGTTTGGGAGAGGGAATAAGCAGAAATAAAACTGCAGGGAGACTTGGATAAACATGAGGTGGGACTTGGGCACCCAAGGGTGAAATTTCACAAGCTAGCTGACAGTAAAGAAGTTTAATTATTATCGAAGAGGAGGTAGGTACTGTATGCTGTGCATGGCCAGTTGGCACTTGACCAGAATGCGCATCTGCAGAGGGCATTTGGGCTATGATGTGCATAGGTGAGAGACACTTGATCGGAATACACGTGAGGCACCTGGCTATGATACTCGTGGACGATAGCCAGTTGAGAAAAATTCACTCATGCTATTAACCAGGAGTACACTTGGTGCCTAATGTGCTTGGCTGAAGAGCACTGAACCTGGTCAGGATTGTGCACAAAATGCTCGGCTCAGATGTTTGAGCTCAGAGTGACTGGGGGGAGTGAATCGAGGGCTCTTATTGGAATGTAATTTGATTTTAGGTCTATTGGCTGGTAGCTGCATGAGCTCGGGGCATTTGATGGACATTTACAGAAAACAACTTTTCTCTGCCTTCAGTGGCAGAGTGAGCTGGATTCTTGTCAATATTTATGCCTTGCACTGGTCGAATCCCTTGGCACAGTTGTGTTGGTACTGACTGAGAAATTCCACAACTCTATGTTATCTGCTCAGGCTGAAAATATTGGCTTCCATATGTTGCTACATGCATTCTAGTTTACAACATACTCTTTTATTACAGAATTAGTCTTTAAATCGTGCTTGTCAGCTGTTCTGGCCTTTATAGAGACTGGAGGTGAAAGGAAAGTTCCTCCATCCTGTAAATAAATGTATTTGTAAGTTTTTATACCAAAGTTATGTAGATAAGGCAGCACTAATGTGAATCTCCCTGCTCATTCTCTTTGTGTAGCCTGTGTCTGATTAAAGAAAATTAAACTAGGTCTGTGTGTTTTGGAATCTGTGCTCAACCTTGTTCTGCAATTCTTTCACTTTGTTGTCAGATTGTTACTTCCGTTTGATTTTGTAAATCCTGTTGCTTCATTAATTCAGTTAATTTCCTTGTTACCCCTTGTTTCTGCTCCTGCTCCACATGGTCATTGGCTTAGGATACAATCAACCTGGTTTCATTTCTTCAGTGCAACAGATAATTATCGTTATGTTTGTCATTGTTGTGGCATATATCAGTGATTCCTTCATTATGTGTGATTGCCTGAGGTTTGGGGTTTTTTTTGTTCAAGTTTTGGGATAACCTGCCTTTGTACAGTACCAATGTCTGTTTATCTTCACAGAAATGAAATCTCAATTAAGTTCTCTCGTCCGCCTCCTTCTTCGTAGTCCAGCACCTGGATCCTCCCTCGTTGACCATGGATTATGGCATGAACACAATGAAAAAACAACTTTCAGCCCCAGGTCTGAAAGGAATTCTCCACTTGCATAAGAAGACATGCAATCTCACCTAAGAAGAAGGAGGCAGCAGTATTTACTTTGTCACAAGGGGAAGTGGAACACTGGACAGATAAAAACATTTTACCTGCTTTGTGTTTTTCTGTAATGTCAAACAAAGATGATCTTTGGTTTGTTTTAACATTTGCTGTGAGCGAATTGCTTATTATGGAAGAAGAATATATCAAATAAGATGGGATTGTGGTAACTTGGCTGCCACTTCCTGGTGCACTCATTTGCCACACTGAACAGCCAATCAGAGCACATTGTCTCATCGAATCAATTTATATGGCCTTAGAACTCTGAAAATTCTGGGTAATCTATAGTCACTAATCAGATTATTTTGGAAATTGAATCTGATACATTTACATGGACTGCAGAAATGACTAAATCACGATCAATGGTTATGTTTGATTGAAACTGCCAGTTATTTTCAAAGCTTCCAGTCTTGCTTTGATGAACATGGCAACACCTACGGTCCCCAATGTGCAAGCTGACAGCATCAGCTACACACTGCTGCTATCCTCTTTTTAAACTCTATCAAAGGAAAATGGGTTTTATATGAAAAGCATCTTCCTTTGGTCTATATATATATATATATAACACATGCACTAATGCAAAAGAAGGAAATAGATCAGATTTGTGCATGAAGAAGTAGGACTGATGAGGAACAACAGAGGCGTGTTAAACTGATTTTTCATAATCAGATAACTGTAATTTCTGATCAGGGAGACCATGGAGAAACAGAAGTGGACCTGAGGACCATCATCAGGGATGAGGGATCACAGATCTTGTCACACTGGTATTCCATCCTGCACAGACACAAGATAGGATTGGCCTCTGCTGTCTTCTATAACCTAAGAAAGAACAGCCAATACATGCTGCACACCATGTGACTCTTATTTGGACTCCTGCAACAGGAAGTAGCCATCAAGGTTAACAGAGACCTGATTTTCTGAATTGTCTTACCAAAAGCAAGACAGTATGAATATGTATGGTCATCCCCAAAATCCACTATAAATATACATGAGCAGATCTTCACTCAGCGTATAAGGCCCCTAAAGTTCTGCATAGTGGTCTTGGAAAGTCTTATCTTGAGATGCTTGGATTACGCAAACGCCCATAAAGTCAAAGTAACAAAAGAAAAGAAATCAATAAGCACATTTGATGAAAAAGAAGAAAATCATTATGAAAGTGCCCCTGATGATTCGATAATGATGTCTGACTGTCTCACAAAATAAATATGAGTCAGCAAAGATCGTAAATAAATATTAAGTAATCACTGGGAAAATTGCTAAATCAGAAAATACTAAAGAGTTGTAAAACAGAAAAAAGCATTAAGGGCTACATGTTCCACAGGAACTTCATAATCATAATTACCATATAAATGACTTACAGATCATTTTCTATAAACTCATCTCACATCAACATTTTTACACAAGTATATTGTGTTTGCAGCAGGGCTTTATAAAAATTGTTATTGTGACACAGTTTATCCCTTGACAGACAAAAGGGCCTGAAAGCAATAAAAAAAAAAAAATTCTACATTTGGTAAAAAAAACAGACAAACAGACCTTATCATCATAACAGATTCTTGGTAAGCAGAATGTGATTTTGGTCAGGTACAAGTTTCCATCAAGTGAGAATAAAAACATGTTGTTGGGGAATTGAGGTCTCCTGCCTCCTGAGCTTTGCTCTCATAGTTATATTTCATTTTTAAAGCCAGGGGAGATTTCGCAATGGATATAAGTAAAATAATAGCCATCATTGTTTCAGTAAACAACATGAGGTCAACTCGATGTAATAGAGATGGCTTCTCAAAGAGCTCTGGAAGGTATGTACATACACAGGAGAACATTTTTATCTGAGGCAAAACAGAAATATAGAAAAAACATCAAAGAAAATGAACCCTGAAGTTTTCAGTTAGATTGGTACTTTTTATAATTTGTATTTTCTTTGCAGGATTTGGTGATATAATCAGATGTCTCTACATAGTTTTTGATTGGGCAGATGTAATTTTGATGACAGCATCAAAACCACTTCAAGTGCTCTGGAAATGTTTGAAAAATAGCTTTAACCTTGTATTCATCATTCAAACCTAGTGCTCAAATTTGATTCTTTGAAATTTTACAGAATTTTTAAAATAGATAGACTTTAACCAGAGCTGAGCCACTTTGGGCCCATTAGCAAGGCCCTTAGTCCCCCAAAAGCTCCCCTGAGAGCCAAAACATTGCATTACTCTCTATAGAGAAAGGTCAAATGCAGAGCCTAATTTTAACTGATAAAGTAAAAGTTTTTTTTTAACAAATGACAGACAGTTTTTTCAGCTCTACATATCCAAAGTGACGTGCGTGCAGTGCGCATGTGATGAAATCACAACAAGATTTTTACTTTGTTTATGCAAGACTTTTTAAATACTTCTTGGTAAATGAAACTTCACCTAATAATATTAGGAAAACATGAAAGATTTAAAAAGACAACAGTGGAGTCACGAGAAAAGTCCTCCCCTCCCACATCTTCTTTAAATGTCAGACTGAGATCTACTATCAGTCCAGTGGACCAGTGGACTCCAGTCAGTGGACCAGTGGACCAGTGGACTCCAGTCAGTGGACCAGTGGATTCCAGCTTCCACATGGACTCAGGCAGCAGTGTTTCCTGCTTCTCTCTCCTTAGCAGCAGCAGTTCTCCTTGTTTAACGAGACACCACTTTGTATTGCTCATTATGCATCAACAAGAACCTCGGAACCAATCAGGCTAAATGATTAGCTTTTTGTCGGTGGTTGCCATGGTAAATCCAGGTATCAGGGCTCCAATGATGATGGCTTTTTGTTGTGATTCCGAGCTCTGGGTAAAGACACTCAGAGTTGATTGAACCAACTTAAACCTGCTGAACTGAAAACTCAGAGTGGCTCCGCTCAGAGTAAGTTGACCCAGAATTTCTCAGTAAAAAGAATCTGGCCCTTAACAGGTTTTTAATGTAGACAAAAACAACCTCAAATTGACAACAATACAGGACATCTTAGTATTATTTTTTCTAAATAAAAACAAAGCAAAATTGAAAAAGCTGAGTACATTAGACTCATGGTTTAAGGGTTTCAGTTGAATTTATTTGTTGTTTTCTGGTATTGTTGACTGTTTTATTTTGTAGGTTCATCCTACAGTATGTATTCTGTTCTGTCCACTTCCTCTTTTGCAGACTGTCATGCCTGCTGCTCATTTTGTAATTGGTGAAGTAAGTCAAGTAGTTATTACTCTATCCAGCCCCTTTTTGGACATCTGTTTTTTTTTTCAACAAATTCTTTTTAGTTTAACTTATATTTCTTTATTTGTAATAGACAAACAAAAAAATTCAAGACAAAAGTTCCCTATATATAGACTTCTAGTTTTCAACTATTATAGAGCCATTTTTATGTCATTCCTTGTTCAGTGTTACTATATTTTTGTCGTGTATAGTTGAACATTTTTGACGTTTCATCATAAAAAGAGCCCATACATATGATATAAATGATAAGATCCTTATTTTTATCACTATCATTAACAACTTTTATTAGAGTTTGGCTTCATTCCATCTTTCACTATTCTGCATTTGGCCTGATCCCACACTTCACAACTTTAAGAGCTTAGAAAAGTGAAAAAATAATATGGCACAGTTTTTCCTTATAATTATATTATAAGCTGATTAAATTAAATGTTAGAGAAGGCAATTTCTGGTGGTGGGTAAAGGGGAATACCATTCAAGTTCCCACCTCCAGTGAATGTGCCTCATTGCACTCATGTTAGGCTTTACCCATCCGTAATGTTTAAAGGTGGAACACCTCAGATATTTCAGTCAACTCATAACAAACATGCCACACCTGTCATGTCTCCAAATGACATGTTCCATACATCATCTTCCTTTATATCAACTATATTCACAACTACAGTGTGAATTTTCTCAGTTTGGGATTATGAAAGGATTATGTTATAAATCCCATGACAATCATTAGACATTTTTATTTCCTCATGATTTGCAGCAGAAATGACAAAAGTAGAAATGCATCTTTTAAATAAAGATAAGAATTATGTGGCATTTGTACCAGCAGACATTTTAACATGTGATAGTAGGAAAAGGATACTGTAGGTGTAAGTGATCACATTGATAATGGCTCAGTAAGCCTGTGAACAATACCAGGGCCAGAAACAGAGGGAGCTAATTGGTAATCAACCGTCATTATTTACTCCGGTCATTTTATCAAAGACATTACAAAATCACTGCTGTGAAAAAGGCCTGCATGACTGTGTAAAAATACTGTTACTAATAAAATTCACAAATTCAACATGCTGAGTGGCAGTACAGTCATGATGTCAGCAAAATGGACTCCAAGTGTGAAAAATTAAAGTATCTAAAAAACTGCAGACCCTCTCATCCCTGCATTCCTCTATTATTGTATTTTATTGTCACTGTTAGATGTCACAAAAACAACCACATGTAAGCAGCTGCATACCAAGAAGTTCATTATAATCATGCTGTGACCAGCTGGAACATCAGCATCACTGTCTTCTGTAATTTTCAAAAATCCAACCAAGATCAAGAGCCAGGAGAGAAAAAAAAACCTCGCAGTGTCTCTTCGTAAAACCTTGTTTGTACACATCAAACTAATTTCCTCAATTGATTTGATTGAAAATAGCCTGATTCTTTTAGCATTTGATGAAATTTGATTCAGTTCCGATTTCTTTTCATATATCTATGTGACAACAGTGGTGTGGTGGCCGCAACATCACAGCAAGAAAGTTGTTGGTTCGAGCCAGAGGCGGCCTTCAAACTTGGAGGGATAACTGGTTCAAGGGAGGGGTTTGAAATACTGTTCTTCCTGTGCCTTTCTGAGCAGAGTTTGCATGGTTTCCCCGTGGTTTGGTGCATGCATGGTTTGTCTCTGGTTAGTTTGGCTTCTTCTCACTATCCAAAGACATTAAAGGCTAATTGGTCACTCTAAATTCTCCCCATAGGAGTGAGTGTGTGTATGAATGGTTGGTTGTTTCTCTGTGTTGGCTCTTCGATGGACCGGTGACCTGTCCAGGGTGTATCCTGACTCTCGCCTGCTAACTGCTGGGATAGGCTCCAGCCCACCTGCAAATTCAAAAAATGAAGGAATGAATATGTAACAGCACACATTGTTCTTGAATATTGAAGACATTCTTTAATATATCTATATCTATACTCATTCATTCATTCATTTTCTGAACCGCTTAATCCAATTGGGTCGTGGGTGGGCTGGAGCCAAACCCAGCTATTTGCAGGCGAAAGGCGGGGTACACCCTGAACAGGACGCCAGTCTGTCGCAGGGCCACATATAGAGGGAAAAACAACCACTGACGCACACACTCACTCCTAGGGAGAATTTAGAGTGTCCAATTAACCTCACATGCATGTCTTTGGACAGTGGGAGGAAGCCGGAGAGAACCCACGCATACACGGGGTCCATCAGATACTAGAGACGCTCAGAGCTGGATGCATTTCCCCATCCACGAGTTTAGCTATGTTATGTCTGGTTGTTGATATATATATATATATATATATATATATATATATATATAATAGGTCAGACATTGTTGTCTACTTTCCCAGTTCCTTAT
>JAVQJG010298404.1:0-10710 GCA_036024015.1 Craterocephalus amniculus | reverse complement strand
GCTTGTTTTACAAGTTTGTTTCACAACTTAAAATAGCTGCACTTTGAATTTAGGTCAACTTCCTGAATGGGTGATTGATATGAAAGCATGTTTTCCCATAAAATCTAATATTTGTGATCTGTTTTAAAGAAAAAGACAGGAAGAAGAAAGAAAATCGATTAAAATCGAAAATCAGATTTGGTTTTAAAAAATCTGAGATTTTATTTCTTGGCCATATCGCCCAGCCCTACTAGACATCCTATACGATAAACTTATCCAACTGGGCCTCAACACTTAAATCTACATACGATATCTCACAAATTGATCTGCAATCAGTTTGATTGACAGACTTGATTTATCACAGATTTGTCATTGGATCTACAGAGATAAAATCCAGAGATGGACAATATGTTTTTAACAAGCTCACACTGAATACGAAGATAAGTAAGTAACTTATCCTAGACAACAGACAACGCAGAGCACAGCCCTCTCTCATCTTGGAAAACCACATATTGAACACTTTCTCCTGGTCTGAAAACTCTACAGCTGTTGTACTAATGACAAAAAAGACAATAAATAGTAAAGAACAACTTCACTGAAAAGCCACCGTTGGCCTCTCTTTGCTCTGCATTAGAGACTATCTGCACATGTTGGGAACATTCCTGAGATTTTGCTCCATATCAGCATGATAGCATCATACATTTGCTGCAGAACTGTTCGATGCACATCAATGTTGTGAATCTCTTGTTTGTCACCACATCACAAAGGTGCTTCATCAGATTAAGATCTGATGACCGTGGAGGCCACTGGGGCAAGCATATTCATTGTCATGTTCAAGAAAATCAGTTGGAGACGGTCTGAGCTTTGTTACATGGTGAATTATCCTGCTGAAATGAGGGATTAAGGGATGCACATGGTCAGCAACAATACTGAGGTAAGCTGTAGTGATGCTTAAAGTGATGCTCGGTTCGTACAAACAGTCCTAAAATGGGCTGAGAAAACGTCCCAGCATTAAACCAAGGCAGGATGGGTCTATACATTAAGCCTGTTCACCTCAAATTCTGAACGTCACCATTGCAATCAAGACTGATCAGACCATTTTTCCAATCTTCTATTGTGTAATTTTGGTGAGATATTGTGTCTCTTATTTGATGCAGTTACCTCTGCAGTTGTGCAGAGAAGACGGCCTAGCAGACGGTCGAGCTGAAGTGACGACAGAGCATCGTGTGTAGCCTTACTAGTTTTAAAGTCAGTGTGTGTGCGTAAACACCCTTCAGTAAGTACTACCTTTATTAGTTAATTAATGTAAATCAGCCACGTTACGTAAATATTTTCTAAATAAGTTTGTTTGCCTTAGAGTGTTTAATATTCTTGTTACGGTTTGGCTAAAACTTTGCCGTAGGCTGTTTGTATTGCTTCTTGTATGCCCTATTTTCCTATTTTCTATTTGTTTATGACGGCAAAGTTATGGCGTTATTGGTAAAAGCGTTTTATGGTCATAATATTTAGACGTTCTGATTTATAAATCCAGAAGCCTCGTCGTCGCTTGTAATGGCGCATGTTCACCTGTATTCCCGAAATGGCCGCTAGATGTCCTCCACGTATCATGCAAACTGCATTTGAACTACAATTTCCCTGAAGTCTTTCAGCTTATATAGCCTTGTAAATCGTTTTGTCCTGTATGGAAAATAACCAGTTTGTTTACAAGGGTACATTATCATTTATGTTGATTAGTCATTATTCTTATCCTGATATTGTTAGTAGCAACCAGATATATTTAATATTAATCTGTTTTCCTTGTATTTTCTTTCTTTGTATTTTAGACCACACAAAAACTCAACCTGTACCCAGTAATCAAACTTGTTAAACCTTACTTCAACCTATATATCAGTCCTGTGTGCCCTCCTGTGCATCGCTGTGCTTCTGATGAGGCCAAATAAGCCAAGTATATCTGAAGACCTGTGTTTTTACGGACACACCAGGAAGACACCCTTTATCCTCACCTAATACAGTCCATCACCATATTACCAGAGCTCAATTCAATAATAGAAATGTTCTATAATATCTGGACATCACATTTAGTGCAAACATGAACATTTCATAGATGTTAAGAGAGTGGACCTACATGGCTGCACCCTCAAACTGCACCTCTTTTGGAAGTTAATTCATTTTGCCTGCATCACATCATTTATTGGTGATTGTAAAGACTTGTTAGGTTAGGCATGTGGCACAGCGCTCCACGATTACGTCGGATGTGAAAATGATGGCAGCATGTTTCTGTGTGAATACAAATGGATATAATATAAGCTGATGACAAAAAAGATCTATTGCTTTAAAAAACGTAATCTATGATAGTTTGAACATTTTATTTAGAGAAACTGATGCGTTGTGCGGGCATTGCATGCAGAGATGCTAATACAAGCGATAATTGTGTTGATCCCTGTCTGACCAGAGAATTGTCAGCCTTGTTTCTTGGATTGTTGTTTGAAAAGGTACCACAAAAAGGAAGAATCAAATAAGCAATGAACAACCACAAATGAGCCAAAAAAAATAAAAAATAAAATGAAAACAGCAGGGAGTTGTGATGCGGTGAGCACCGCAAACGGTAAAACTTACAGATGTGTAAGTTTAAATAAAAACAGTTACGTTTTGTTTTTTTTATCTTGCACCAAGCAAACTTTGAACTTTAAAAAAAAAAGCTATTTCCTAGGTCCTTATGGCAAAAAAAAAAAAATCCTTTCATAGATTAACAACTTTATCTCAGACTCTGGAAAGGGCAACAGAATAAAAGCATTTTTTTCATTGGTGTGATGAGAACTTTTCTTATTGAACTCTTTCATCTCACAAAATGCCATTGCTTTGGAGAAGTGGCAGACTGGGGGATTATCTGTTGATGTCTGTGTGCCCAAACAAATGAAGATCCAAACAGTCTGTAGGTATGTGGCTGTTTGTTCCTTTTAATTTGGCTTTGCAGCTCTGGGTAAGTCTGAACCTTTCAATAAATGCCTGTTACCTGAAATAATGATGCATGGTCCCACTATACGTTCACCGGAGCCAGACTTCAACCTGTAAGAAAGAACAAGTCAATGAATCCATAAAGTAAATGATCTGGAACACACAAATCCACTTTTTGTCATTTCCAAAATAATGAAATTGTTTGACATTATAGAATTAAACACACTCTGCAAAACATACGTCCATTGGGACCAAACTGTAATTCACTTTCTACTGCTTTCGCACAAATTGCATTCAGTGAACACAGTCACCAAAATTCATGAACTCTTTTCAGGTCAGTGCCTGCAAAACACTACACTTTAGAGCACATTTTTCAAATAGTAACACACTTTGTTAAAAAACAGGTAAATATAAATCATAGCAGAGTGATGGGGGAAACATGGGGAATTTCTGCTGCTGCCACATTGAAATATATGGAAAATCACCCCAGGCAGTCTCCGGGAGAAATATCCCCACAACCAGTGTTCATTGCATCCAGCAAGGAGAGGTGTTTGTGTGAAAAGTGCCCCTAAATAGGGCCAAACCCAGATCACCTGAATAATCTTTTAATTTATTTTCATTGTCAATATTTTGATATAATTCAAATATATTTCAATGTGTCAGCAGCAGACATGTTTTCTTCTCTGGCGATGCAGTGTGGGTACAACCTTTTTCAGTGTCTCATCCATGTTGTAGGTGGTGCAGAAAGCTGCTATGTTTTTGAAATTATCTATCCAAATAGAGAGAGGTGGATTTTGTCCCCAATTATATTCATATTGATGTTGTCACTAAATCCAAACGGTTTCTTCCATCTGTCTACATTTTGTTTGTCTGACCTGTTTCCTACACCGAAATATTTCACTGCAGAGCAATTCTTCATGTGCTGTAGGCTGTTTTCAATGGGCTTTATTACCTCCCTCCCACTACATTTTAAATTCAACACTCAGATTTGACATTTTCGCGTCTTCCCTTACAGTTAATTGCTGTTGATCTTCATCACTGACTCATCTCCGAAAGGAATTTCTGAGATACCTTGTTTTACTTCATGCCTGCAAACTGGCATGGTTTGCATCTGTCAAGTGTTCTCTGCACAACTTATAGTCGACAGGCTTTTATAAGCTAGCAAAGAAGAAATCTTGTGTTTTTTTGGTCCGTCCTACAAGGTAAGCTGTGTCTGCTTCAGCGACCGCACAATGACGCTGACATCCATGTCATTTACGGATGACAATCTCAAATAATCAGAAGCACCCCTCGATAAGGCTCGGGGTAGCACCGATCCACTTGTCTTACAGGATCTGTGTGCTTTTCTGAACACGGCTTTCTGTCACACACCACTGACAAGGGAAGAAATATATTTACCCTCTACCTCACTTGGGGAAAAAAATCACAACATTACATTTCTTAGAAATAAAAAAGAGAATGAAACATTTGTGAAGCTGTATCTCTGGTAGAAGGAGGGTGCTGCGTATCACTTACTGAGAGAATACTTGACATGCCTTTATATACCCTCAAGCACACTTTAATATGTGTAATGATGGCCAAGCAGTAAATAAGCCTTGAAGCTGTGTTAATTAGATTTTCTGTTCACAGTTTCTCAGCATTAGTGACAGCCCCAGAGAGAGAATGTGGACTAAGAAAATTTATATTATCGAAATTGCATGCAGCAATATGCAATTAAATTCCTTACCTGTGTTCCCAGAGGTTAACCTGGCTGTAGTTAGATATACAAAGTGATTAAATACCATTGAATAAAATAAAGATTTAAAGAAAAAACAACCAACGCAGTGCAACTTGATGAATAGTGATATTCACGAAGTGTATGAGTGATTAGTTTACCTGTTAGTGAAGTACACAGAGAAAGCTGGTATTTATAACATGGTAAATTACAAAGGGAATTACAAAGAAGTGACAATCTGATAAGCTTCTGTGTATGAAGGTGTGTTTAGTGTTTCAGAAATCACTGTGTTCTGTAAAAAGTGTGAAGCTGACTTTGTGTTTATGGTGAGAATCTGGTCTAATGTTTTGCTCCTTGTGTAAGGGGTTCCAAATTGTGTAATTCTTTTGTCTTCAGTGTTTATATAGTCATGAAATACTTTAACTTTGCCACAAACTTATAGCTTTGCCCAATTTCACAAGAGGCATCACAAAGTTCACAAAGGAGTTCGTGCCTCTTAACAGCATATTTTGTTGTGATTCTCTCTTTTGAGAGATTTGGGTTATATGAAGAGAAATAAATTATATTTTCAATAGTCTGCAGCATTGATCTTGTGTTGTGTTTGGTGAGTTTACCATGCTGTATAGTAGCAATCTAACTACTGACCGGTAGAATTGCTAAAACTTAAGTTAAACACAGCAGTGTGTAATTGGTTCAAGCAGAATTAATCCTGGTGGAATAATTGTTACACCTTGCACAGAATCTGAGGTGCTCTGCGATGTGGGTAAGGTGCTAACTTGTTTGTAGTGTTTAGAAATTTAAAGGGGAAGTTTGGTATTTTGCAAGCTGGACCTATTTTCTGGCATGAAATATGATCATTTTCTCATCCAGACAGTTTTGGTGCAACTTGAACTCATTCGGAATATATTTAAATCCACAGGCGATCAGCATAAATCCATATAATGGGAGCGATCAGGGCAAGTGCCGCTCGGCCTCCAAATAAGGCATTATCTGCCACAAAACTCCTTCATTTTACCAATGTGTTCTTAGCAAATACTAGTCAGATGGAAGCATCTTGTACTTTCTTTGTTGTTGTCATTCTGGGGTTCTTTCAAGCCTCTCATGCGTACCTGCCACAGTCACTACCATGGCACCAGAGCACTCCCCGAATGCTCTCATTATATTGGATGTACGCTGATCGAGAATGGATCTAAATATCTTCCGAAGTAGTTTGAGTTACACAAAACTGTCTGGGTGAGTTAATGATCGTATTTCATGCTAGATAATAGGTCCAGGTTGAAAAATACTGAACTTCCCCTTTAAGCCTTGTTTTCAAAGTTGTGCTTATCCATCCATCCATTTTCTGAACCGCTTAATCCAAGTGGGTCGCGGGTGTGCTGGAGCCTATATCCCAGCTGTCAAGGGGCGAGAGGCGGGGTACACCCTGGACAGGTCGCCAGTCTGTCGCAGGGCTAAGTTGTGCTTAAACAATTGTAAAAAAAAAAAACCAAAAACTAAACAAAACCCTGTAATCATTCAGTTTTTGTTTTATTGATTTATTGATTTATTTTCCCAAGAAGTCTACTATTGAGAAAGGTGTCAGTTATTGTCAGTATGATAGCAGAATGACATTTTCTTTAGCAGCTCCTCGCTCAAGGCACAAAAGTAAAAATTAGTCAAGGCAAATACATATATCTTCAAATAAATATAAAAGAAAAGTTAAATAAAAGGAATAATAAGTACAGAGCTAATTACTGCAGTGTGCAGGTAGTGTTCAGTCTATGGATGCTTTAATAACAAGATGGTGCTACTGAAAGTGCATCTCTCAAAACTCAAACAAAAGGCAGCAAAAAAATTGTAAAGAATCAACTTGATGGAAAGTCTGATAAGAGATTGCAGCAAAGAATATAAACTGAGAAATTAGAAAACATGCAATGACAACTGAAGGCCATATGAGGAGTTGTGGCAAACGTGTGTGCTCTGTAGGGATTTGATTTCCGCACCATTCTGCTGTAGTTAATGCACCTTTGATGATTTTTCTGTTATTTCATTTTCAGTTTCTCAATTTGGCTGCAGTTTTCATATAAAAGTATAAAACACACCAGTCTTGAGGACTGAGCTGGTTGCCTGTTGCATCTTTCAATGAACCTTTGCTTTTTCCTTTGAGTAAACACATTCATTATTTTCAGATGAACATTTATTGAAGCAGTTGAAGTTCACATCACGTCATTATGATTTCTTAGAAATGAAACAATGTTCTACACTCAACCTGGTGAAAAAGATTTGATTTAAAAATGACAATCTTAGACTACTTTGCACTTTATGCAGCGCAACTCCTAGGATGTGTTGCTAAGAGATTTAAATGCCATCCTTCAGCTATCACTGATCTAATAAGCCATGAGTAGATTCTTGGATATATTCTTTTTCTGTTTTCTGCTTTTATTAGATACAGCAAAGAGAAACAAGGGGAAAGAAAAGACAAATATGACATGGAGTAAGGGTTTGCACCAGTTACTAATCAAACAAGGGATGTTCTGTTCTCATGGCTCTAATGACCTCCCATTTCTCCCTGTCAGAGGTTAATCATTTGCATCCTGTTGCTACTTGTTTATTTGGTCACAATAGTCTGATTTCTTGACTGTCTAACTACAGTTTCTGTGCTGTGACCCAACACATCAGGCTGTAGCTTAAAAAGCAGGAAAATGAACAAAAATACCTACAATACAAATAAAACAATGTATTGTTTTTTCATTCTTTATTGTGAGTATTGCAGTATTGCAATATTCGTTTTTGTATTAATTTCCATGACTTCATATTTGCAGTATAGAAAGACAATATAAGATATTGTCGGCTGCAGACTTTAGGAACCTGCAGACACCAACATATACAGCAGAGGCTGTGGATGCACAACCTGTTTATTACTTCCTGAGAAAGACAGGATGAGTTGTAAAAGTGCTCTACAATGACAACACAAATTTAATATTTATGATAATAATGACTTAATAGGCTGTCACAGGCTGAAGAGCAGAGCACAGAAACATGCTAATGTTTAAAACATCTTTGTTTCCATATTAATCTGTGAAGTTTAAACTAATAAATTACTTTTCTGAAGTGAAATAACAATGGAAAAATACTTTATTGTTCTCAGGGGAAAGTTGAATGCAGTTTTTATTTTTTCTTCATTATTTTGTCCCTATGTATTCCTGTTATTATGGGCAGGAATAACTTTCTGCAATGTTCTTTGTTTCGAGTATTTTTCAGTTTTAACACATGAAAGATGGACAGACCATCAAGGCACACAATAAAAATTACAGAAAAATAAATACATGTATTTGTAGTAGAAATGTTATTCTTATGCATCATGTTATGTGTTCATCATTATTCACTATTATATCTTGTAATCTTACATTTTTGTGGCCACGATGTTTCCATATATCCCTTGTGTGTATTTTTATGATCATGATGTTCTTTATGTATCTCATGTACGCATTCAGGATTTTATCTGTAAGTTGCACTTAACAGGCTCCCTCTAGACTACGAGTTAAAGGTTGGTCGGTTCCATCAAAGCTAACATAATTGTATGTGTAGAGAACTGAATCAAGCACTCCTTTTGTCGCCTCAGGACTGAGGGTTAAAGGACTCTTATCTCTGGCCTCGGCAGAATCTCTTCTGAGTTTTGCCTGATACGAGCATGGAACGGTTTCTACGATAAACTCTATTTTATTCACTTGTTTTCCTTTTTTATTAATCTTTTCCCAATTCATTCAGACTCCTCGTCCTTGAAAAATGTCTTTTTCCTTTAAACTGCATTTCAGTTTTCTGGGTTATCAGAAGGTCAATGGAGGGAGAAAATTTGTAAAGTGGAATAAAATGGTTACTGATCAAGCACATGCTGCACAGAGGACAGGAAGTCAGTGGTTCAATCCCAAAGCGCCCCCCCCCTCACACTCACTACCGAGTGTCAGTCCCTCCAGATGAAGTCACACTCTCAGCCATGGAGGGGACTTTAATTTGAGGGGGAGGGAATAAAAAAGGGGAGCAGGAATGAGGCACCCTCTTCCATCCACCGGATATGGAAAGCATGTGTCACTATGGCAACACACAAAGACACCTGTGTACCTTTGTGGCACAGATTGCGACTCAGACGATCCATGTTTTGCGAGGGAATGCAAAAGAAAGAAATCTCGCTGTGTCTCTGAGGGTTCTTTAATTTCTTACATTTATATTCATCACTAATTCTCTTTGAACAACAGAAAAGAGAAATATAGCCCTATGTCTGGGGGTTTTGGGATCAATGAAGGTAAAAAGTATCATTGTATAAACTTCAATTCTTTATTTGAAAATATACATAGAATCAGCCCATGAGTGGCGATCAGACAGGCTGTGCAGTATGGATGGTCCCAGTATGTTTTGGTCATTGGACTTTGCATTCAGAGGAGAAAATAAGGCAAGGCAAGGCTACTTTATTTGTATAGCACATCTCATGTTCATGACAATTCAAGGTGCTTAACATACAAACATTAGAAACATTACAGCAAGGTTCAGAAAGCAATAAAAAGAATTAAAAACAAAAGTAAAATCACAAAATAAGAAAATTAAAGAAAGAAAGAAACTCTCAGAATAAAATCACTCATCGTAAAAGGCTGCAAATGACAGTTTCAGCAGACCTGCAGCTTTCTGGGAGTTTCTCCACATAAAAACTGAATCATAAGAATTAAAAAAACACTGCTAATGTGATATTGTTTCAGAGTTGAATAACTACATGTGAACTGTGAGGCAGTTGTCATTTTAACTGTTGAAATGGGATGAAGGAAAAGCTGAAAACCGTTTGGTTGTGCAGTTTACAGAATGAAAAATGATTATCACTCAATGCCAACACCAAAAAACAACCAGCTTTACAGAAAGTGGTGGTTTATGTGGGCGAATCATGGAGGGGCTCTTCAGTCAGAGGCTTTATGAAGTCAAGAGGTTTGTGTTAGACAGGTTCATTCAGACAGGGCAGGAGGAGCACACAACACTGGAGTTGGCTTCCTGTTTCCTTTATCTGTAAAGGACTGGTCTGATTTTTGGGGAACTGACGCTATCAGACTTGCTCCTGATTAGAAAAGAAAGAAAGAAAAAGAAAACAAACTACGATACTTGCAGTGGCGGATCTAGAAAAAATTACATGGGGGGGCAAAGGAGAGGCAAGAGGTCCAAGGAGGGTGGCGATGGCAGACGTCCTCATTTAACTATGTGAAAAATTCCAGGGCTTTCCACTGAGACAGAGACTAGCCAGTCATTATATGCAAGTAGCCAGCTGGGTCACACTAATACTGCCAGTGTGACCCAATGGGGCTTTATATTTTACTGATAAAAGTAGATTCAGCTATTTATTAATCTAAATGTTTAGTAAACTTATGATGCTGCAGTTGTTGTTGGATGGCAAATAGAATTGCTGGACAGTATTAAAACTACATTTATATGTTGGAGTTTATATAATTAATGAAAAGTTGAAGTCAAAAGTTAAATGTTTATTTTATATATATGGCAAATTTAACTTTAATATGTGACTTTAATATGTAAAATTTCACATTTTTATGTAGATATATAGTTTTTGAAACTCAGTGGTAGATAAAAATATGTATAAAAATAAAAAATACTCTGCCAACAAACATTTCACCCTTTTGTAACTAATTAAAACAGACTTGAACCAATTCTTTCCAGGTCCCAATTTCAGTTCTTTGGAATGATGCCGGCTTACCACTGATAATAACTGAACCAATACTTATTTTAAGTAAAATGTAACTCCTGAGTTGAACTTTTGATGAATTATAAAAACTCCACCATAGAAATGTAGTTTCAATACTGTTAATAATTTCTACTTGTTATTCAACAACAATTGCAGCATCATAAGTTAACTAAACATTTAGATTAATAAATAGCTTCATGTACTTTCATCAGGAAAATGTAAAGCCCCATTGGGTCACACTGGCAGTATTAGGTATTAATAATATATAATATTGATCGAAACTGTCCTAAACAGGTAAAAAAAATCCTGTCTAATCTGCTGAATGATGTTGGTTCTTCATGAGCTCGGGAGC
>JAVQJG010298386.1:0-11838 GCA_036024015.1 Craterocephalus amniculus | reverse complement strand
CCGTTAGATGCGTTAAATGCGATCCGTGCGGTCCATTGACAAAAATGGTGCACGAGCACTTCTAGCGGTTACGTCAATATCGCAGCTCGCGCACGCATCGCGTTACCTCGCGTCAACGCGCGTGGCCGACGTGACGAACTGACATTAGCGACGCACGGCGGCCATGATGCGTACGCGGACGCGTCGCCAGCAGCAAGTATATCCCAGCCCTAACCCGTAACACCCCCCCCACCCCTGTAACCTCTCCCCCTTTACATTCAAACGATTTTATAACACATGTTATAGCCTTTCAACTAATCATATTTTACTTTATCTTTGCAGCATACATGCTAGTAAAGTTTTACTTTTAAAAGAAAACATTAAACTGTAGATTAAAATAAATATTTGTACAAGTCTGACCGATTATCTTTATTTTTCTCTTGAAACCATCCCTCCTTCCCTTATCTACATACAGAGATTCTGACACTATTTTTCCCATTAAATTACATGAGACTTTTCTCTATTTATGCCATATATTTTTCTATTTAGGAGTCTTTCACTGAAAAATTTACTGAAATCAGTTTTAGTTTTTGGTTTTGGTTTCATTTAAAATATCATTTAACATGCTCCTGTTTACACCGAAATGAAGTAGCTTTGTTTCCTTATCATCTGGAAAATGGACCGTGACCTTAAAACCCAGATATGTACCAAACCAGCATTTTACACCTCTGATATGTTTATTAATATCATTGGCTCTTTAAAGAAAAACAAAAAAACTCAAGTCACGAGTGTGTAATGTTATACCTTTACAAGGTGAGCAATGCGGGCTGGTGATCTGAAGACAATCCACTGGTCCACCGCAATGGTTTCCTGGTCTTCATCTTTCTGGATGGTGACGTCTCCTCCAAAGAACAGCAGTGAGAACGGCGACACCTCAGTGCAGTCGTACAGGAAGATCTAAGGCACAGACAGATGTCACTAGCACACAATAACAGAAGTATTACAACAGATTAACACATTCAGCGACAGGAAGCAGCATCATTATGACACATTGTGTCCACCAGCTATTCTGTGGTGTGGGCTGAAAGTGTCCCATTAGTGAAAAGAGGCTGAGCCAGTTTGAAATGTGTTTCAGTGCCTCTGGTGTTAGCAGAAATGTCATTTTGCCACTTCTGTGAATCACACTAATGTGTTACACTCCCTTCTACCCATTTGTAGGGCTTAACTGACAGCTGCTCATGTAGAGTAGTTTGCCTAATCAGACCCCCTGTAAATACTAAATGTGCCATCTGATGGGGTCATGCAGTTCATCAAGTTTTACTTACCCACACAATTTCTAAGTCACACAAAACAAAAAAGATGATAATTGAGACAAAACAATAATTTTCCTGTCTCTCTTGTTACAAAAGGGGGCCTTTTTGTTTGTGTTTCATCACAAATCCAGCAGACTTGTATCCCTTTCAGCACTGCCTAACAGCCCAAACTCTGCAAGGCTCTGGCAAATCAGATCAGCACAAATCAAGTTGATGGAAAGAAAGCCTTGAGTCATTAAGTCTGATGACTCCATAAAAGCTGTTTTTTTATTAAAGATATGTCAGTGCATTACGGATATGATACTTAATTTTTGCCATGATCAAGTTCCATTTAACAAGAACTCATCTCAGGGCGCTTGACTTGGAGAGAAACCAAGTTACCACCTGGTGCCAGTAAGCTAAAAGACAAACCTAGCTTTTAAGGCAGCAGACAAAATCTGCAAGAAATGTGTTTTTAAAAAATCAATAAGAAACCAAAAAAAAAAAAGAAAAAGCAAGGAGAAAACAGGGACGGCCTTATTTACACAGTGAATGTATAATATAGTGGACTACCGGGGGCAAGTGCCTCACAGGAGATAAAGTTGAACGTCATCACTGACTTTCATTTGCTTCTTCTATCTACAGCTCAAGTCTTCTCCCTGCGTCTCTCTCAAAGGAGAAATATCCTTGACAATATCACACTCTCTAAAAGTACTTACTTTCATGGCCACTGATGCTCAGCGCTGTGCGCAAGAAAAGAAAAAAAAACGACTGCACCTAAATGTGGTAGAGAATATTGACGAAACAGAGCAAAACACATCTTCATCAAGACAAAGGCAGCAAGGTGAGAGACAAAGAAAGACGCAGCAATCAGCGAGGACATGAAAGGTGTTTTTCTGCTGCATGGAAGCTCTCCCACAAGAAGAAAACACAAAAAAGAACAAAGACAGAAAGATTGTAGGGAAGGGAAATAAGAGTCTGCAGAGTGGTGGGGGGAAAAAAAGAAAAAGGGGGGAAGCGCAGCAGTCAGGAAACAGCATTGACCGGCTTCCCCTCACCACCACCTCTTATATTGTGTCTGGAAGCTTTGAAGCACAGGAGCCTTTGAGAGGGAGTTGAAAGGCAGCGTTTTAATCAAATATTCATTAAGTGCAAAGCTGCTGTGGCACCGCTGCCAACCTTTAGCCACTCGCAGACAGCCGTCAGAGGGGCACGTGCAAAATAACAGACACATCAACACAGGCTGAAAACGTAAAACCACTGGAGCTGCAGAGCATTCTCCTGAGTCACTTTGCATACTCACACTGCTCGTTCTCATCTTCAGGTGGTAAATCAGCCACGTGTAGTTGAACTCCTTCTCTTCAGCATTGACAGATTTTGGGTGAATATTCACCTTTCCATCTGCCTGGGTGTACACCTTCGGCCTGAGATTGTTAGAGAGTGTATGTGTGAGTTTGTTAGTTAGGAAAACTTATATTGGTCGTCATAATGACATTTGTTTTTCAGACTGTTATTAACTAACAAAGGTAAAGGTGGAACATTGATCTTATCAGCAGTTGAAGAAATGGAGAAAAAGAAGGTCCTGACAGGCTTTTACTGAAACATCTACTGAAAACAGTACTGGAATATTCTGACATCCGTAGAAGCTTTTAATTAAAAGTAAAGAAGTAAAGAAATAATCAATCTTCTAAAGGGTTTTATTTATACTTAATTATACATATATTTGTTTATTTGTATATTTTCATAGATTTGTTCCTAGGAAAGGCATCTGGATCTGTGAGATTCTTGGGCTGTCTTGAAAGCACTGCTCCTCTTCTTTGCATGTATTTTTGTGTTTGCACCTCATAAACATATTTCTTAAAAGCACAGAAGCTCTGAAGTTTAAACACAGAATGACTCAAGTTTTCCTTCTGAATTTATTATGAAATTGAATCAATCTCTCCGTAACAATTTTTTCTCCAAATGTTTTGATATATCAAATGTTTCAGTTTTCATTCTGACAGCATTCCTACTCGCTCTGAAATATGCCAACATATTTTTACAGCACCACCGGGTCCCCATGCCAACTCAATAGCTTGCAACAATGTTTTTGCAAACTGGTTCCAAGACACGTGTCCAGACTTTTATCAGTTTCTTGCCAAAGATTCTTGAGGAGCAAAGCAATCCACTGCATTTCATGTCTGGTTCCTCACACAAATGGCCGATGTTACAGTTAGCACACTCAATATGGTTCTCCGATAACTTCATTTGGCCAAATTGTCGGGAACAGTTTTATTCAATGCATATGCCTCCGGCATTAGTGTGTGCATTGATATCTACATCTTTTGTGCCTAGTCATAAAAATTCATGACAAGAAAAAAGATTTCTATTACTTTTGACTCCGAGTATTTCCAAAATAACCCATAAGATGCTTTTAGCATTCTAACAGAATTCCCTCTATGTTTCCCCTCATCCTACCACAAGGGGAAGTTAAGAGAAACTACAATTCAGTCTGCAAGTCCTCTCTAACATGAAAATAACACAATGTTCCAAACTCTGTTCAGCCAGATGTAACCAGCTGTTTCACAGCAGAAAACGCGCTGCATGTACCAGTAAGTAATTTAATTTAGAAAAAAAAAAAACAGAACAAAAAGTGCTAATTCAAGCAGTGAATTCATTTCAGTTTGGTGAGCCTTGGTGCATATTGTGACTGTTACAACTGTTGAAAGTGTCATATGTAGAGAAGATGACCCTGAAAATTCAAAGTGCACCTGAGCTGAAACCATCGCCAACCCAGACAGACAAAATCAGCAGCTCTACTGCGCAAGTCTTTGCTCCTGAAGTGTGCAACCATCTTTTACACATAGGTCACAGCTGCTGCCTTTGACAGCTGCCTCAGGGCAATTTCATGATGACTTCATTGATCTAGAGCTGCAAAAAAGCCTCTGTGTTTGACGGTTTTTTCTCACACGGTTTCTGCACGGCCCCAACATAACTCTACCCTGACTGGTCTGATGAACGATATGAGCGAGGGCCAGTTTTTGGTCTGAAGCAATAAGAGTGATTATGCACTTCTCAGTCATATCCTAGTCTATTCCTCCTCACTTAAGCAGACTCACCCAGGCCATTTTTTGCTGTGAGATGGTTTGATCATGGCCACCTTAGGGTATAGCCCCGCCACAATCACCGCCTTGATTAACTTCTCATTATCTGAGGAAAGATGTGACGGTTAGAGAAAGAGTCGAAGGATAACTGTTCCACAAAGCCGTTTTCAAATTCACATAAATAATAGAGAAAGTCTCTCCTTACTTACTTGAGTTGATATTGGATTTGGGGTCTTTGGGGTCCTTGCTGCTGACAAAGCCTGCGTGCATGAGATGCTCTGCAAACTGGCCCTTCATATTGTGCAGCATCTGAATAATAAAAAGGAAAATTACATTAATTTTGTCCCTAATTTGACAGATGGAAGTCAGATTCCAGATGCAATCATATTTTTTTTTCTCTCCACCTCTCAAAGCAAAACATTTGCAATCAGACTGACTCACTTGGAGCGTATTAGCAGACAGGAAGTTGTCCCAGCAGTACTCCCTCTCATACCTGGCACCACGCCGTTTGGCTTCCTCCCAGCCCTGACCAGTTGATACATGATAAATTAAAACAGGATCAATTCGTGCAACAAACTAAAATCCAGAAATAAAAGCCAGGGTCACGGTTATGGGCCGTTTTACCTGAAAGGCATAAACTATAGTGAGGTGGTCACTCTTTGAGTTCCTGGATAGCGTTCTTCTTTTCATGTCTGCCATCTTCTCTTTACCCTTGAAGCCACAGAGGTGTTTATAACATTTATTTCAATGGAAAAATATTAAACAAAAGAAAAAAAAGTCAGAGGGTGGAGTGCAATGATGTCCAGAAGTGTGTGAATAAATGATGATGCAATCTTTCAGAACTGTGAACTCAGTGCTCTACCAGAGGTATGAAGAAAGGGTCTTTGAAGCTGAGGGAAGCAGCGATGATGAGAATGGGATCCAGACATCCCAACAAAGCTCCGAACAGGATGAGTTTGCCAATGTGCGGCTCCACGGGTAGACGGGCCAGGTGGAAACCCAGCGCTGTCAGATTCTCTGTGTGGTCCAGGGCATTCTAACAACACAGTCACAATTTCCAGAGAAGGATAGTTTTGTAAGATTCAGTTCAGTCTTTAACCATATCTACAAAAAAGGACTATCCAATAATTTAAGAGGAAATGGTGTGTTCAAATGTAAAACTTAAGTCTTAATTAAAATGGCATTTGCTTAAAAAATGAAAGAGTGGTGAACAGTCCCTGGCATATTTCTCCTTTTATCAGCTTTTAAGTGAGCAGTCATTCTAATTAAATTCTCTTAAGGCTTTCAGAAGCAGCTCCTGAATTGTTTTGGTGTTCATACACCAGAGTAGCTTCAATTTAAAAAATAACGTGATGAGATGGCATTGCAATACATCTCACAAGCTAAATTGCACCAGTTTCAACCAAGGATGTCTTTCTGACATTATTAGAAAAGTTTAATGTTTGAATAGTCCCAGTCCCAGACAGCACGACTGAGATCCTGCTTCCAGCTGTCAGGTAAAAAAAGAAAAGCTATCAGTATTTCCCTTTTTCTCCTTAAGTTCTTTTCTTTCAGTTTCAAGGCCACCACGTGAGCCTAGATTGTTGGTAAATGTGGGTTTCTGCAGTTATTTGAAACAGAACTGAATGCAGACGCTACACTGCACTAAAAATCCCTGATGTTAAAGGGCGTTACTGAGTTTGACCAGTGTTAAAAGGATTTGTAGCACATGATTAACTGGGATTAAATAGTTATTTACACATATTTGTCAAAGATTTTCCACTTTCATGAGGTGCAGGTGTTTTCCTGTTTTTAGTGATGGCTACTGGATCATGTGACTAATCAAACAGGTGAGCTCATAGCATTAACTCAAGTTTTCAGAATCTATATTTTCTGATATTTTAACAGGCACAACATCAATTAAAGAATAAACTGTCAGCTTGTTCAATGATTAGTTGCGCCTTTACAGTTAAGATTCAGATTCTGTGGTTTATTTCACACACCAAGAAAAGGAGAAAATTTGTTTATTGTTCTATCAGAATTACTTATTCATTTTCATCTAAAAGCATACTTTTTAAGAAATCTTTACTTTTTCCTACCAGGTCTGTGAGGTTCTTGATGGCAAGGTTGACGGCCTTCTCGGAGGGAGGGTCCAGAGCTTTGGCCAGGAACCGACTTATGGACCCAAGCTTCAGTATCTAGATGGTGTATGTATTTAACTTTGATCAGACAAAACACAATATCTTCAAATCTCCGCTAAACTTCCATCACTTTGTCTGAATAACCCAAGGATGTTGTAAGATCAACTTAAAAAAAGCTCCATGTGTATTTATTTCCCATTGCTGTTTGCAGAAAGCCAACCACCTAACCGTGCTTCTCTACATGCAAAGCACAAAATCACTATGATAAGAGACTATTGGGTTTCACTAAAAGTGCATTCATTTCCAAACACATCAAACCATAGAGGACGGCGGCTCCCTAATCTCCTCTGTACACCTGACAAACAGGGTGATTTTGGAGTGCCTGTGCATTAGAGAATCGGCTTGGGGTAAGCATGCTGTCAGTGTTTTTTTTTTTTTCTCACTTCGAGGCTAGTATAATGCATTAGTCCACCTCTCACCTGCTAGCTTAAAAAGAAAAAGCAGCATTACACACATACTTCAACTAAGCTAGGTGGAAGATGCACACTGAAACACACATCCAATAAAGCCACTGGTGAGAATAATCACTGCAAACGCTGGAACTGAATGAACTCTGGCTTTATGTTCCATTAGCTGTGGCTGAAATTTTTCAGAGTCGAATGTGAGGACTCAAAGAGAAACAGCAAAAGACAGAGAAAGGAGGGGGTGCACACAGCGAGTAAAGAAGAAAACGACTGTTTGTGCATGAGGCCAAAAGGAAAAAGTGATCGTATTACAGTTAAAAAAAGAAAAAGTAGGGGGAGCTGAAAAACGAGTGGCGTGCGTCAGACAGGGATGCTCATCCCAGTTCTCATTAGGAAGGAGAAGCAGCTGTAACTCAGCACACGACCAAAATCACCAGCACCGTCCTTGCCCCTCCCTCCTCCCTCCTCTCACACACTCATTCAGAGCAATAGCCTCATCCTAAAGCAAGCAAGCCTCCTTTGTTGTTCCCACATATACAACCTTTATCTGCAAGCAGAGCTCCTCCAGTGGTGTCCTCATGATTTCAGGCAACTGATATGCATCCAGCAAGCTGGCCCTGAGCCCGTTGTATAGATGATAGCACTTTCCCGGACATACTCTGAATGCGTGCAGAGAGGAAGAGGGACAAAAATAAACAAAAAAAGAAACAAACAAAAGGTTACATGTTATATAAGTTCTGTGACAAGAGCTTCATTGGAAAAATCAGTGGGATGAAACAGCACACACTAAGAAGCTCCTGCTAATTGGGCCTTGCTGTACTTTGATGTCAGAGCAGACAACTCCAGTTGGAAACAAGCAGGGAGTGACTACACATTGCTTCTCTGCATTTACAGATGGGGGAGCAGGAAGGAGCGGGCTGGGGCGGGTGACTGGGAGTTATGATGACAAAATGGAAGAAAAATAATTCTCCCTGATTGGTATGACATATCCGGGGGCACTGGAGTTTGTGTAGGCACCTGCCGGCACGTCCTTTTCTTTGTTTGGCGTTAGCCAAGCTAACCCACTCGGCTGTCATGGTGCCGATATTGTTGTCTGTGTCAAAGTTGGTCTCCTTAATCTTTCCACCATCTATCACAAAAACGACGTCATCGATGGTGATGCTGAGGGAAGGGGAGGAGAGAGAGAAAAAAAGAGATGGAACTGAGATCAAATAACAAATACTCAAAAAAATGACACACACTTCAAAGCGCTCTGTCAAGAATATTTAGCTAAAACTCTTAAACGCACAATCATTCCAAAGCAAAAATAAATCAAAGCGCTCTGGTAGGTTGAGAGTCTATATTTAGAGCAGTGATATGAAGGGAGGCAGCTTCTTCGTTTGCTCAGTTTGTGCGAGTGCGGGTCTCTGTGAATGCATTAACAAATTGCCTGTCAGAGAGTTTCCCTTCCAAGCCAATGTCACAGCGTTTGCAATTGATCCCAGACATTTATGCCAATTAGTTCCTAATCTTCTTTTACCCCCTAGTAACAACTGGAACCTGGAGTAATTAAGTAGCTCACAAAATTCACACATGCCGGTGTGCATGTGGCAAAAATCCTTCACTTATTTCTACTTTTTTTTTTCTTTTTAAAATAAACAACTTGTCAATAAAACAGCAACCAAAAACACACTGTCAAAAAAAGTTCTAGGAAAAAGGTTAGGTACAAAAAACACAAATACACACCTGGTCTCCGCTATATTGGTAGCAATCACAATCTTCCTCACTCCAGGTGGAGGTCTTTTGAACACCTGAGAGGAATTTGAGAGAAAGATGAAACTGGACATCTCTGGCACTGAACGGGAATTTATAAAGACAATCTGTGGATACAACGACTGACGGAGACAGAGAAGCAGAGAAGAATGCTGACCTGCGTCTGATTAACAGTGGGCATGAGGGAGTGCAAAGGGATGATAACAAACTGATCTGCAACACAAGCAGATAAAAAAAACCTCAAAACAAATTACCAAAAAAGACAGTTAAGGCATAGTTGTGCTTCGTGCTGCACAAACATCCCTTATACAACCATAAACATCCTTACACAGGAAGAGCTAGAAGTCACAGGGCAGAAACTTCTGTCCGTATGATACATTTAAAAAAGGTAATTCCAGATTCCATTTTTTGCGTTTCCCAAATGCTTTACGCCTTCCTTCAGCTTTTTTGTGACTCTTCTGGGCCCTGAAATCCAAGTTCAACCAATCACAGCCGCTCCCCGTAGTACTCCAGCTCTCTCAATGGTTAGATAGCAAGACTTGGGTCTCGACAGCTAGCTAATCGCATTGACTGTACAGATCCTAATAATGCAAATGACTTAAAAGGAGACAGCTATAGAACATGTGAAACTTTGAAGCCTCCCCACAGCATTCATGAGTTTCTCTTCAAGTTTCATGTGTTTTCTGTCTTTTCACTTTGCTAAATTGGTGAAGTAACACTAGTCTGATTGCATGACCAATGAGATAGCTGTAGTACAACATGGGACACAACGTGGAGCGGCTGCGACTGGTTTTATTTTGTATTCACTGCTCAAGGCCCAGAAGGGCCATGGAAAGAATAAACCATTTAGGAAATGCATGTGCAAAAAGGATTTGAAAATGTGAGTGGGGAACAAAAATGTAAAAGGAAATTACTTATTAAATATCTGATATGGAAAGGTATTTCTAACCAAATGTATGAATTTTGTTATTTTTTAATAACATCAATTTTTTTATGGTATTTTAGTTTTTTATTGCTTTTAAAAAACGGATCTGAAAATGCATTTTCAAATCACAGGATGAATAAATACAATAATTCCATTTAAATGTGCAATTTAAAAATGATCTCGAAATTAAATGATGTCTTTTCATTTAATTGTTGAATTTGAAATTGTATTTAGTAATGTATATTCTCATTTCATAATAAATGAATCATCATGAAAACACTGTATTGCTTTTTCGATGACTCTCCTGGTCCTCCCTATACGAAATATCCTAAAAGTGTGTCTGTGTGAGCACCTGATCGGAACATCTGCTGAGCCATGAGTAGCTCATTGAGTGAGCTGATGTTGTCCCAACCAGGCAGGAAGACCAAGATTGCTCCTTCCTGACAAAAAGGGAAGAAAAAAAACAGTAAACACGGTGGATAGAAAATACATCTAAAAAAAACAACAAGCTGCTGACAGTAACAAAACCGCCATTGCAACGCCAAATGAACACGGTGCCCGCGCCCTTGGAGGAGCTGAGCCGAGTCAGAGATGACATGCACTCATCCCCAACCTCCTCTTTCAGCCACACAATAGGCCCTGCAAGTCCTTGCCAAGGTCGTTATGACAGCAACACCTTTCATCTGCAGGGCAGCCTGTATTGGTGGCTAACACCTCAGCCTGTCTGCCACAAAAGCAAAATCACATACAGTAATAAAGTAATACTACAATAAGTAAGAAAAAGAGGCATTTGAAAAGGTAGGCTCTAGGATTTTTAGACTCGAGCCACATTTCCCCTTGTATCCAGGTGTAAATATGCTCAAAAATATATGCAAATGTACCTATATGGAGTGAAAATAACATGACCAGCCAATGTTAAACAGCTGCAATTACCGACTGCAGGGCAATTATAACGCCGAGCAGTAAAAGTGCTTCCATTTGCAACTAAAAGGCTCAGACTGTTGAAACCATTTTGTAGAGGATCTCAACTTAACTGTTGCATAAGTACAAGTTCTCCTCTAAAAACTTGTTAAATAACAATGAATGCTGCAGGATAATATCAAATATTAGCGAGACGCAAGGTAAGTTAAGAGTTCTGCGTTTGTGTTTTTCCAGACTGATGTGGATGTGAGCACACCTGTCTGTGCTCTGTACATTTCAGACCATCATGTTTGCAGTGAAAAAACTAGAACAAGTGCTTTTGGATAGAATTCTTATTGCTGAAGAAGTGGAGCGATTTGCTGCAACAGACATTATTGACTAAAGTTCATCCTCCACCAGCCTTTCCTCTCCTCCTCCTCATGCAGCTTTTTTGGAAAATGGCCAAATATTATGAAATAACCCACATGGGATTATACAGTAGATTAAACAGTGTTATGTTTCCTTATTTTCCATATTTTGGTTGTTTTAAAACGCTGGAAAAGAAAGCCGGGCTTCCAAATAGATCCTTTGCTGAATGTGCTTTAGAAAGGTGGTTCTTGACTGGATCACAATGAATTGTTACGAATTGATTATACTTGTAACGTGTCTTAAGATGACTTTGTTGTGAATTGAGTAGCTTTAATATAAAGATGAATTGAAGTGAATCAAACTGAGACACAGTCCACCCCCTATTGTGTGTTTAAACTTGTGATCTGAAATTCAGTATTGGCATCTCTGTTTTGATATTGGTATTGTGTTCACAAGCTGACATGTATGGTATATTGTCTTAATTGAGATGAGTTTAATATTTTGACACAAAATCTTAAATAAGAAAACTAAATCCAACCCTAATTTAATTAAAAAATATCTGTGCACCTTGGCCACATCCTCTGGTTCATGTTTTTGGTAAGGCAAAAATGAACAAACTTGAGCTTGACTGATAAAAGAAGGGGGGGAATGAAGGGCCTGCACTGAAAGATAGTAAGTTTTTTCCTCGTCACAAGGCTAAAGTGACTTTTGACAAAACTGCAGTTATTATGCACCACATCAAAATAGTAATTTTGAGGAATATTAAAAGAAATGTAACTATAATAACTGTAACTGTAACTGTGATATTAATACAGCCAGACCTATTAAACGGGATTTTAAAGGCCCATTTATGCTCGACGCAGATGACGGATACGCACACGCACGGAAAGTTTCGTCCGTCTTCTGCGTCAATTCCGTGCGTTTTTGGTGCGTTTTCAGGCTCCTTGCGCATCC
>JAVQJG010298376.1:0-28554 GCA_036024015.1 Craterocephalus amniculus | reverse complement strand
TCTATCTATATATATATATATTTCTATACAATTTTTAACAGTATATAATATTTTTCTATTTTTCCCAATGATCATATTCTCCGAGGCCTTCATGATCATGATTCAGAGGTTGCCTTACGCCCTCTAGTGGAAGCTTGGGGAAAGTTGAGGAAGGCCATAACTTAAAACTCAGCTCCTGAAGTGCATCATTTGCGCCTAGAATTACACATTGAAGTGATGATTTTGGACACACAATAGATACATTTCAGGACAAGACACAATGCAATTCCATGTTAAGAGAAAACAGTCCATTCACCTTCGGGATTTGCTCAAGTTTAATCTTTTAATTAATTTCCATGTGTCTTTTCGTTTGTGTTTGCAGTAGGCATGACACATTTTAACAGCCACAGGGAATAAATATAACTATACTTGAAAAGTTAGATTATAATCCTTAATATGAGACGGTCAAACTTCTCCTTCAAGTTGAGGTATTTCACGAAAATCTAATACCCTGATGCATGTATAAAAGAGAATGATAGTATTCACTGCCTGAAGTCATGGTGAATCATACATAAACATGGTGACATGATCATTAGAAAACATAGCAGCCCACTCTTCATCTCAGTGCTGCTCTTATATTTTCTTCTTAAATTACACAAGTTGACCTAAACTTTCAAAGGCCTATTCTGTTTTTTAATCATTATACATTGTTGTTGTACATGTTGTTAGAATTATATCTGATATGATTTCCAACATTAATGAACCTTGAGAATACATAGTTACATCAAGCTGACTCTAGAAGATGTAAACATAACCCAATGGACATAAATTGGATATTGCAAATGTTGTAGCCTAATGACATTAATTTTATTTTCTCTTTAATTTTATATACTGCTTCCAATATTCTGTCTTCCAGTAAGTCCTGTATATTTTCATTTGCATGCAGGGTCTTCTTGACTTAAGTTGGCAGGTAAAATACTTGGCTGTTCCTAAACTGAACTGTTGCATTATGCATAATGATTTAAATGTTTAAAAGAAGCCCGTTGAGGAGAGGAGATGGCCAAAGTTAGCAGAGCTGTGCGCAAAAAATATAAAGGAGCACACGAGTGAAAATAGGGGTGTTGCTACTCATGTTGGAGGACTGAGGAGGAGAGATGACCGTGCGGACAGACAGAGTGGGAGAGGGCGAAGGCTTGGTGAGAAGCCGGGGACTGCCCATGGTGGATGGGCGGAGCAGTAAGCATGCGCTGAGCTGGCAGGCTCTGGGCTGGTCCTGACGGGCTGGCTGCTGGGCTCCGGGCGGCTGTCTGTGCGCGGTAGACAGTGGTGGGGGAGACGACCATCAACACTACGCTTCTCCTTGAGTGCTCAGAGGAAGGGGGAAAAAATCCAAAACCAGAAGAGGCACAGTGAAAACTGCAGGAAAAAAGAAAGCTGTCTGGTCTACCTCGGCATCTGGAAAAGCACCGAAGAAGAAGGAGACGGTCCTCCTCTACCCCACACCCCATCGCCAACCCGCCCTGTCTTCTGTCCACCGCTTCGTGCCATCCCACTGGTCTGAACTGCCCTCCCACCCCCCTTCGGAGGACCACGACCACCCATAGGAAGCCCCCACTTGACCAGCGTTGCCATTAAGCGATGCGATCTGAATTTCGGAAGATATCACCTTTGCGCTTTTGATGCACAACAAGCAGTGGTCTTCATTTTTCCTCAGCGGGAGCAGTTCAGTCTATGGATTCGGGTGTTTACACTTTTTGACGGGTTTCCAGTGGTATGATAACATGCAAAATATCATTGTGCGACAGGAGACAAGAGTGTCACATCGTAGATTAGTTTTTATTTAAAACAACCAGCTGTCACATACGCTGGGTTTGAGCTTATGTTTTATTTTTCCAAGCTTAGAATAAACCCCGACAATGGTCTGGGAAGAGACCTAATTATATGTTTTTTCCAAGACGTGTCAGCTGTTATTTTCGTTTTTATCGGGGGAAAAAAGCGACAAATTGACAAGGAGTCACTTGACACCCATAGCCTACAACGTTTAAACCGAAAGACTTGAGAAGTTTTCTCCGGCGGAGACGTGGACCAAACCGAAGACATCTCGGCCCTATCCGCGGCTTTTTTCGCTGGAAGGTAAGCAGGAGCAACCCCTTTCCTACCGTGTCCGTTCTGCATATTGCGTACATTGTCACGCGTGTCCGCGCTGGTGTGAGCGCTCTTTCACGCAGTGTGAGAAGCTGCACGAGTTCAAACAGGGCAGTGACCTATTTTCAATCTGTCCAGCGGTGCGCCCAAATCCTGCAGACTGGACTCTCCGCGCTGTCGTCTCCGAGGCCGGCCGTGGCGAACGTGCCTCAGCTGGCAGTGTTTGTCCTATTTGCGCAGAAACCTTCCCCAATATTGGGACACCGTTTCCACGACCCCCCCCCCTCTCCTTATCCAGCATTCCACTTCTTAACCCCGGGAGAATTTGTTTAGAACAGTGTCACAAATCCTGCCCTATATACAGTAGCGGCGCACATCAGTCGCTGCTCAGCCAGCTGTTGTGCAAGATACAAGCCTGTGCTGAGCATACTGATATTTGTCCCAGCATCTGATAAAGAGTTCAGTGACTCCAGACTGTCATCACATAAAGCAGTGATGTATTGGTAAACGAAGATGGGTCGAGATGAGCCTCCTTTTCCACGTGTTTTTCAGAACTGGGTGATTATATTTTTGCACATAAAATCATTTGTCGATTTATTATCAGTGACAACCGTAACCCTAACCCTTAGTATCCCGAATAGAGGATTTGTGCTGGATAACCTAATATAGGTACTTTTTACATTTAAAAAAATGCTGATTTCTTACTAGGTGGTAACATTTTTTATCATTTTTTGTCATCCCAGTTCTAAGTTAGATGAGGCCAAACATGGTTCACAGGGGTCAAGGATGAGCACAGGCCCCTGGCCGGATAAAGAGCTATTTTCCTCCAATTAAGCAATTCCACTGTCCCTAAGCCTAATTGTGTGCTTACTGGGACTGGGTTTGTGCTGGACCTTCTCCCCATTGGCTGCCTCCCATGGGTGTTTTGTTCCAGAAGATGCCAGGGGAGAGAGCCAAGCCCTGCCAAGGCAGACCTAACTGCCTTGGCACCCTCTGTGCTGGAGGGGAATAAGGCCTGATCATTAAAAAGCATTAGGCCACAATGTAGATCAAGGCACACTCAGGGGTGAGAGTTGCACTTTGGATCAGAGTGGAATGATTGTGTATTTCTAAGGTGACTGTGAGGTATTTCCTGAACAAAACGATGTGGGTGCATAAGAGAAACTGTCACACGGATAGGTAGAGAGTCTGGCTATTGGCCTACTGGATGTCTCTCAAAGTATGCGGGGAAGAGGAGCGGGTAAAAAGGCCGTACACAGGAAGGACTTTCATTCCTTCTTCTTCCTCCCTTTTCCAGGCCCCTGGTATTTCATCCAAAATCCTTCTCTGAACTGTGAACACAGGTGCTCCACACTGCACAGCGCACTAGATGCATTGTTTATCCAATCAGTTGATGATCAGTTCAGCAGCAGGTCAACCATAATATTCATCTGAGTGAAAGTCCGAGGTCAAACAGAGGGGCATCTATCAGCTCTAGCGTCGATGCTGCTCAGCTTTCTGTCACAGCAGAGAAAAAGTCTCTCATCCTCACCAATGAGCCAGATGTTTGCTGGGTTCCAGCTGTGCATCTCTTTGGTAACATTCTATACTCAAATGATAAGTGCATGCTGGTGTTTGTTGCCTTTTGTTGGTGTATTGTTCTTTTTTCCCCCAGTACATATTTGCCCATATGTAATAACCGGAGACTGGTAGCTGGCAACGGTTTCTACACAGTTTTTTGTTCCAGTTCAAGGTTTGACACCAACTGGCATTTTCTGCTGTAATTAATGTAGCAGCGGATAAAGGCTTTCCACCATGCTGGCTCCTGAAAACAAATTATGGGAGTTGTTGTCACCCCCGCTCCCCAGTTTTCCATGTGTCTGAGATTGGGCCCCACGCTGCAACCGTGTGACATCATTCAGCCGAGTTTCAGAACTGTAAGGGAACGGAAACTGTTTTATGGTGGAAAAGGTGGACCCTAATGGCATATTCCTGCATGTGAGAACAACCAGGTGGAGAGCAGCGGTGGGATGGTGGGAACCCGCGCCACACACTCTAGCTTAATATTTTAACCAGGCTAGTAAAAAAAAAAAAGTAAAAGTGTACCACATATGACGCAAAGGCAAGCATATTCACTTTGCTTCTTGCATTATGCAGTTTGCCTTCTTTTGCACAAAGTGTTGTGGGGAACCACAAGATATGTTTGCCACTTGAGGAGACTGACTGTGGAGGATCTCTACTAGCCGCTGGGATGTTAAGTTGTACGAACTAGTTGAGCCAGTTCGAGTGTTTGAATTAATGTCACAGTGGGGTGCCATAGCTGCGGCGGATTACGGTCAAGCTGAAAGGCAACTCAGCAGCAGGGGAGAGAGGATTACAGTGGTCAGTGAATGAGGCGGCGTGCTGTGAAAACAAGGCACCTGATACACACTTGTATTAATCTTCACTGGAATACAGGCTGCTTTATTTTAGATGTCCAAGATGGGTTTGTCATTTTTGCCGTGACACTTGTAGACAGTCATTGTCAATAAGATGGTTTTTGCGAGTCATGTATAGAGATTCTCAAAAGATTAAATACAACTACTGTTTGGGTATGTTATGTCTGCTGGGTGGGGCTGCACATCCAAAGTCTTTATTCATGTTTGTTTGTGCTGAAACAATTACAAGTCATGGACTGTGTAACCAGGTGAGACCATATCACTGCTGGTCAGAGCGTGATACATATAACTCACCGTTGGTGAAGTTTTTTCAACATTCAAACTTTTAGAAAAGTGCCTAAATTGGCTTTTTATCACTGAATTATGAACTACTAAACGTCTGTAATTCAAGTGTTTACAGGTGCTTCACCTGCTGGAAGTACTGCACACTTCATAGTTATTTTCCAGCAGATGTTGCTGCGTGAACTACAAGTGTAAAATCCCACACCACAATGCCGACAACATGTGAGTGACTCAACTAAAATTCGGATCAAGTGGAGCTGATTCAATAGTTCAGCCTAAATTAAATGTGAAAATGACATTAAATGACTTTCAGCTTAGACATCATTACAGCCTCGAAGCGTACATTTTTTCCACAAAAGCTCTTATCACTAATCATTGCCATGTGCCGGTGGAGTGGTAGAGTCATATTTGGAGCAGAGTGATGTTTGTGTGGGTCGATGGTTTTTTTTGGGCCCATACGTTAGGAGCGGATACAGAGCTTGACTCATGCAAACGTTCAAACTGAAAGACACCAGCACATACCACTTTGTCTCTCGGCTGGCGCGGCTCACACACCGTGCATTTTTCTCCAGTTAAACTGTAACCACTAATCACCTCACGGCCTCGCCGTTTCCTCCCAGAGCAGACCATTCCTCAGTCCTTAGGGTGGGTTAAAAACGGCCCCCGCCGACATGCACAGTCTATACTTTTTCTTTAAATCACCTGTGTGGGACATCTCCAACGAGTGCAGGGATTTAGCTCTTTCACGGTTAAGATTAGGAGCCCGTCCCTCTGCTACAAGGCTGCAGGGCTGCATTTCCAAAATAAACACAGACAACTCCGTGCTTCACTCCAGCCACCCCGCCCTGCCTCTTCTCATTCTCTTTAAAGCGCCCTTCTGCATTCCCAGTTCAGTATTTTTCAGCATGAGAGAATTTTTCAGCTTGCAAAGCTCTTCGGACAATACGCAGACTCCGTCTGGGGCAGGGAGCGCTTAATGAGGAAAAGATAAATAAAGAGTAGAGCAGGAAAGCCAAGACATGTAAAAAACAACATCACCATAGAGGAGCTGGCACAGCTGCTTCACTTCTTATTTAACAGATAGTAGAAGTTGATCTTTTCAACATATTTAGCTCCGTTCAGGAAGCAGGGAGTCGTTTAGTAAAACACTCGCAGAATTGCAGCTCAAGTAGCCATTTAGCTGGTTTGTATTATTATTTACTGGCTCGGTTTCTCCAGTATATACTAAGTAGCACATAAGTATGGCTGAGATATGTATGTGTGTGCTCGCTTGTTTGAGTAGAAAAGAAAGGGAGGAGTCCAATAAGAATGGTTCTGTCTGTGAGCACTGGTAAGGAGTAACTTACTGGGAGGGAAGAGAAGGGGGGAGACTGGTGGAATTGATGGTGGGCTCTTTTTTTTTTCTTAGACAAGAGGATGAGGGAGAGATGGGTGAGGCATTTCTTAGATTCAAATAAGGCTCTCATGTCTGGGCCTGGTTCTCTGTCTGGGCATATCCAACTCTGTCAGTTAGCTTCCAGACTTTACCCCGGTCACCCCTCCTTCCTCCCCTCTTTCCTTCCATCCCCAACTCCCTCAGACTCTATCTTCACTTCATGTATAACTCTGCTCTTCTTCTCTTTTCCCCCTCGTTCCCTCCCTTGTTTTTTCCTCTCCTTTCCATGAGTCTAACCCCCCCACTTCACTTTATAAGCGACGTGTACATTATATAAGACTTTCTTTGTCTTATTCATGCAGCTAAAAAGAGCAGAAAGTTTGCAGTTCTGTGCGTGTTTACCTTCTCTGTGCTGTTTTGGAGACGTTGCCAGCACTAATTTAGTTCATATGTACCGGGGTTGTTTTCATCTTGTGAAGGAGCCTTATGTAATTGGAAAATGTTTTAAGTTTAAGGTTGCAAAAAGTTTTTAAAGTCTTGTTCTACCCTGACATGCATCTAAGTATTAACCTCACCATTGTATTTAGTTTCTAAAAGTGAATTAGCTTTCCGTGGCCATCTTGAATATTGGCTGTGACTGTGTCCTTGCTTGGGTCTCCATAAACGGCCGTCATACCGAGCTACTCCCTAATTGATTCTCATTGTCAGCATTGATTCAGGACAGTGGAAGCATGAGTGTCTCCCTGACCTTCAGCCATAATTGAGATTCTCTCTCAGCCTCATTCTTGCCTAGATTGTTGATTTATTGTGCGAATGCACATTTATTAGCGCTTTATGTTCAAGTTTCGCCAAACGAGAAGAAAAAATCACCTCCAGATCCTTCTGATGCTTGCGTGCAACAGCTTGCACGAATTGGACGTGTCAACACATTGAGATCAAGAGTTTAGTGCTGCTCCATTTTACAGCATTATGCCGAACTCTGTCTGTCGCCATCTCAGCCGTCCTCCATCTGTCCCCGTGCATCTGTCTCTCTGCTCTCTTTTGCCGTTTTCTCTCTTGGATGGAGCCGCGAAAAGATGAAAGCTGCAGGGTGGAGCTTGTCACTTTGTTGAGCTGGAACACAGAAATGCGGACAGAAAAAAGGAGAGGGACCGAGACAAAGGCAGACAAAGAGAAGAGACTGTCATATTGACCTTGTCCTTTTGCCAGCCGTGGTGGGAGGGGACGCGGGGTGGAGGGTTACTCAGAGAAAACAGGCGCTATGTGAGGAGGGAGAACACAAGGCTGCCGTTAAGTTGGCACGGACTCATGAGGAAAACACAACACGAGCTCTATGTATGTGTGTGTAATCATGTGTCATCACAGGAGAGGGAGACAGAAAGGCTAAAATGGAGGTATGGTAGACGGTATAGGGGGCACACCCAGATATAAAATAACGGGAAATGCTGTTGCTGCACAGCAGCCCCCATAACGTCACATCTTTGTACTAATTGGTCTCCTCTGCTTCGTATTTCTCCATCTTCCTGTTTTCCTCTCTTCTCAGTATGCTTTGGGAAGCTGAGCGCCGGTCCCGTCCCTCCTCTTTGGACATGCAACTCACTTATTCACACTGTCCCCTAAGGCTGGGACCTTATGCTTTCCTCCCGATTCAATTCCTTTACAATTTGTTGGGTGCCGATTTGGTTTTGATTCTCACGATTCCTCAATATTGTAGATTTTTCTGGAGAAAAAGAAAAAATGTTACAAAAAATCTTATTGCCATATTTTTTTCTTAAATTCAATTAGGAAGAAACAACACAGCATCCAGACCAACATTCTGCTACTATAATGCCCAGCATGGCAAGTAAAAAAAATGAAATTAAATTTTTTAATTTTCTTTTGCATTCATTTGAAAAAAGATAAAAAAATTTTAACAACGAAATAATTATTTTAAAATGGTGAAATAAAAAATTATGACATTAGTTATTTCGATTTAATTTCCCACCTATACTAACCCTAACCCTTCCGTCCGCCTCCAACCATTGTTTGCTCCTCTGTGCTGCATGGTTTGTGCACAGGTGTCACCCAGCCTTCTCCATAGATAAGAAGCAGCCATCCACCATATGTAGAGTGAAGGAGGAGAAAAGTTACAACACAGCAACCCCCCCCCAACACACACACACACACACACACCTTACACACAGCCTCCCGCAGGCTGTGTTGCATAAAGTTGTTGTTGGGATCATATTACCCCAGCTATTGAATAAGAAGACCTGCTTCCCAGAGATTTCACTGTGCACCCTCGCCTTATTGAGTTGCAGGCAAATGAATGTGTCTTGGGTCTGTGTGTAAATGTGAAAGGGGTTTGTTTCTCATGCGTGTGGTGCCATAATATCCCCGTCCAGGAAATGACTGTGAGACAGACGCACCCCTCCCAAAGCTGGAGCGGTACCACAGTACTCTGAACTGGTCTGAACTCCGCAGCACATTGCCAGCCTGCTGCTCATGCCGTAAATGTTTGCACACGTACTGTTTGAAAGGCTTTTTAAAAATTTGCCTGTTAGTAGCAGACCAGTTTCCAAATGCGTATCATACCTATAAAATCCACCCTCAGCTTGTTGCTATCTGTATGAGAGAGATGTGAGGCAAGGAAAAAGACCCCGTTCCACCTCATTGGTTTAGATTTTGTGTCCGGGAAATACAAGTACATATGCTGTATGGTTTAAATGATGCTTTAAATTCTAAATGATGGCGTTTTACAGTGAAAGACACTTTATTTTTCTTTGGTTTTGAACACAAATATTTCTCTCAAAGGTTAAGTTTTAAATCGGTTTTAGGGAGTGGCCGCTGGTTTTTGTGTCTGTGTGTGCACTGAGTGAAGCTGGTATTTTAAAGATTTAGGCAGGTGCCAGTGCTTTGCATTCCTGACCTGACCTTGTGCTCATTTTTTTTGCTGCCTTTAGGGGAGGCCTGCTTCTGCAAATTTGGCAAACCCTGGGTGAATATTTGTGTGCAAGGTATGTTTGTATATATACACTCAAGCATATCTGCACAAGAACATTTCCAAGTAAAAATAATTTTAGAGGCCGTTTAGGTGGGTTCAATTCGCATTACCGCTCGTTTAAGTTAATATTGTTTGATAACAATACTCTTTGCATGGAGGCACCCCCACAATGCAAAGAATGTGGCTTACCGCCACACGTCCATTGTGTACACACCGAGCTCATGCATTATCTGCATTGCTGCGCCCAGGAAATATGAAGAAAAGGAGTTTTTTTTTGTTTGGAGAAGTGCAGACCACCAGAGTGTATTTGAGAGAACCACCTTCACAAATGTTACATTGCATTTCGTGCTGCAATAATGCTAATGTTGGTGTGAGTCAGCTGGAGTGACAACGTTTAGTGTGGGAGTAGCAACGAGCCATCACTTCTGAAATACGGATCCAGCAGTCCCAGCAAAACAGGCACAGCTGGTTAGTGGGCAGATGAGAGGACAAGAGCCGGGATGTTGTGTTTTTGATCATCCAGAATCAGATTCCCTCAAAAGTCCAGCATATCTAAGGAGATTTACAACACACACACTTCACCACATGTTTAGTTGTGAATAAGCACGAACAGTAAAACCTTTATGATGGTACTTTTTACTATATCACCCACTTCTAGCTCACACAGCCTCAGACCGTTTACCTCCTTCCCTCCTTGGCTCCGTTCCTCTATTTCTTTCAGCTCCCCACATCCCTTCTTTCCTCTCCTGTTGCTTTCCTACTGAGCGTGGTGCGGTGACGCCCCGGTTTGGCTGATGAGCCAACTCCAGACCCTGTGATTGCACGCAGAAGTCTGAGGATTGCATCACTGCTTGTGGGGGGAGAGAGCCACAGGAATGGACTGAGGAGTGAGGGGTTTTGATGGGAGCCATCCAAGGCTTGGAAAAGGACAAGGAGAAGGAGAGATGACAGGAGATGGGGGCATAGCCTGAGAGAGTGAAGGGAAAATCAGGAGGGAACAAAGGTGAGGCTGATGTTTTGTGTGGAAGTAAGGGAGAGAGAAAAACGAAAGATGAGGAGGGATGGAGGGAATATATTCACTGCTGGAGGCAGAGGCCCAGATTTCTCCTCTGTTTGTAGGCTTCATGCTGCGTTCATTGGTTCCTGCTGCCCTTTACCGCACTACAAAACTGCGATGTTGTGAAATGCCCCACGTTATTGTAACATTACTCACCACTCTTCAAAGCCTTCGGTACTGCTGTGTGAAGTGCCATGAGCTTTACCGTCGGATGGCTTCTCTGTTCAAACAGTTATCAACCAGTCAGAGCAATGGTCCTCTGTTTACCAACGGTTATTGCCCTGATATAGCATACATAGAAAACTGTTTGGTTGGTCAAAAACTCATCTGATTTTGTGTCCAAGTTGGTGGGAGAGAAACAAACCAATGACTGAAAACACATGTTGCTACATGTGGGCTCTCAATCACTGCACGTCATATAGCAGCTACTAGGGAGCCTAATAAATTGACTGTGGCTAGGGGGAAGTTTCCTAGCCCAGTGCCACGGCGGAGCCAAATTTTTCCAGCTATTCCTGCCTCTTCCCTTCATTTGTTCTGTCAAAATAGAACAGCGAGATTGCTTCAGATGGAGAGCGGGATTATTCTCACGATTTTTCAACACAAGAACTCACTTCCACCTCTACTTCTGCATTACAGGATGTTAAGACACGAGGCATAAAATGTCATGAATAAGGAGTTTATTTAACATTAAGGATAGTCAACTCCTTATTTGCAGAAGAAAAATCTTTTTACAGTGATTAGTCCCCATCAATCCATCCATCCATCCATCCTTAGTTGTGATAGTCACTTGTTTAGGCCATGATCGTCATAGGGCTGACTGACACAATGCAAAATCTCAGAGGAGTTTTTTGCTTTTTTAGAATGAAAAAAAAAGATTTTTCATGGGTGTTTAAATAATCTTGTCTGTCTTAGATTATAAAATATCTGTATGAACATAAAGTACCTGCCAGAGCTAGATATTTATTATTAGTCAGACTTACTGGATGTTGACTGTAGATATACTGTAAGACTTGACTCCCCCTCCCATCGGTTCCCGCTATTTGCTTGTTACTTCATAAAAAAACACTCTTTCCCCTGAAAAGAACCTGCTGGAAATGATACGTTTTATTCAAGATATGTGCATGAAGGTAGGCTTGCTTTGATCTTTTGGTGAAAAGTTTGAAAATCTACAAGGAAAATGTTGGAATACTTGCTGTGTAGCAAATATTTATTTATTGTGCTGTATCCAGAGTTTAGTGCTGTCCAGCATCATTATGATTTGTTATGAGTTTAAAGGACTGAATTTTCTTCTTTATGAACAGTGTTAATATGAAGATCATTACAACCCAGTGTCCAGGGTAAAAGGCTGCGACTTTGCAAAAGTCAGCTATATGTTATGTCTAAGTATTTCTGGCAACGTTGTCCTGCACATATACATACAGTATTATCAGCTGGGAATAAGGGCTATATGAAATAAGGGCATATAAGACCATGGTTCGTTTCAACTTGTTTTTAACGTTCAGATTGCCCCTTTTCTTTTTAAAATTGAGCTCTCACCTCTATTTGTTGGTCTGTTTCAAGAATCAAACCAAATTGTTTTAAATGCATTAAATCTGCTCTATGACATGTATGTCATGTGGGAGTTAAACTTGAACTCTTTTTGCAAAAAATTAGCAAAGTCTACATCTGGCAGACTTAAAAATTCTTTAATGATTTCTGTCTGTTAGGCCTAATATCCACAAAATGATACAACAGTAAATACCTGACATGTTGCATGTCGGGTTTGTTCTGCAATGCCACCAAAGTCTTTAAACCAAAATACCATCACAAGTTCTCAGTTCCTTTTTTTTATACTTTTTTAGTCAAAACACTTGGAATGATTCAAAGAAATCCTTATGATAAGTAAAATAAATGTAATCATTAAAACATTTTCCATCCATCTTCTCTCTTATTTAATCGAAAGTTTAAAAAAAAAACTTTATCACTACTCAGAAAAAAAACTGCAAAACCAAACAACACATAAATATATATGAATGTATAGGAGAAAGTGTTAATACATTTCTAGAAAAAACTGAGTTGTTCCATGGAAGTAAATATCGTAACGTAAATGTCCTAAAAACTGCAGAGTTCGGCTGCCTGCTCTGCAGCTTTGCATCATAACAAAAACTCTGACGTTCATCCCCAGAGATCTTCTTCTCTCCTGCAGCCGTCTCCTTTTGACAACAAACCACAAGTGCGACCCGCCCTCCTCATTCTGTGCCTCACTCCCTCCTGGCACCTTCCCTCCCTCCCTGCCTTCTGCCTGGAATTCCTCCGTGTCTGAAAGCTCTGGCTTGAGGCCATTGGTAGCTCGCTGAGAGGCTTCCTGTTGCACTCTATCCCTACTTCATTCCATCTATCCCTCCCTTTTTTCTCCCTTCTTTTCGTATTCAATCTTCTTCTCTTCTGCTTCTCATTTTATCTCAGATGTCCTTCCTCTCCTCCTTTGCATTTTTATTGTGCTGTCTTTTTTTTTTTTATAGTTTTCCTTTTTAAATCCTCGAATGAAGAAATGGCAATTTCGTGCTATTTGCTTCTTTTCTAGAGGTATGCATATGCACATGTCACCGTTTCTGCGTAGTCCCGCCATTGTGGCTCCACCAACTGGTTTTCCTCAAAAGCCCTTCCCATGGGGCTCCATGCATGCTGCCATTACATAATCCTGCTAGGATGCTGATTGTTTGCTGCAGGGTTAAAAAAAGGAAGGGTAGAGGTTTAAATTAACAACATGAATGATAGAGTTCAGTAAGACCTCTTTTTAGATCTATTTTTACCAAACTGTACTACCAGACTGTTAAAACCAGGGAGGAGTGAGGGGATCAGAGAAGAGTGAGATGAGAGAGGAGGAAAAATCAAAGTGGCGAAATAGAGGAATAAAGAAGGAGAGAAAGAGGGAATGAGCGGCCCAAGGAAGGAGGAGTGGAAACTGAGGTTTCCTGTCTGAGGATGCGGCTGGCTGAGGACGATAGAAGCAGAAAAAGGCTCAGCTGTAGTTTTGTTTGTGTGTTGAGTGATCCATCAGGGGATGATAGATAAGGATGGGCCCTGGTGGGTGGGTGGGAGGGTGGGTGTACCTAGAGGCTGTGGCTTGGGTGTGTACGCGTCAGCAGAGTTGAGGTCAGCTGCGGTTATTACCCCAAGATACGTCAGTAATTACACAAGTGGGAGTGAAAGAGTGATTTTATGTGAGTCTGTTTTCATGTGTCTCCAAAATACAAACATGTTGATAAGTGGAGATTAAACTGGCTCACCTTGTCTTTTGTATTGCTGATGTTATGGCCCGGCCTAGCCAGGGTACAAGAGGTTTAAAGAAAAGTTCAAACGAAAACAGAGATGAATCAAAACCTGGGGCTGTGGATAATAGTAAACTTATAAAAAATTGCTAAAATAACTGGATATTATCATTCTTACACCAAAAGAAAAAGATAAATAAAAAAACTTTGCTCCCCACCAAAACATTAATGTATAAATCTATTAATTTAACAGCCTTTTTTCTATTTAATTTAAAGGAACAAAACTTAGTTGTGGCTTAGTTGGGAAGCTGGAACCTGTCCCAATAATTAGCAGGAGTGGGGCAGAGTACACGCTGGACAAGTCGCCGTCTTTTGGAGGGCTAAATCCAACCATTCACTGAGAAAATTGTGTTTGAGAAAGTACCAACACCTCAGCGCCTGAGTTGCAGATGTAAAGCCCAGCTGCCAGAGGTCACACCACACCCACACCTCAGTCTGTTACCTCTGACCCTGTTCTTTCCACCTGTTGGATGGAAAAACCAGCAGGTTCAGACATGACTGATTCTGAGTTACACATCATTGCTGAACCACAGAACTATAAAACCTCTAATAATGAATTCACTGAAGAGGGATAGTTTTTTATCTTTTTGTCCACTAAGTATGGCTGAATTTGCTTTTATTTATTTTTCTTACTTGGTCACGTATAATTTCATATCAGCATGTGCTCTGTATCTGTGAAGATCTCACTTTTTAAAGCGTATTGTACACCTTTGTGTATACTGCCTGTACGTAGTTCTGTCAGATTTTCTTCCAGACACTGGAACCTTTGGCAAACTTGCCTCTATGTTAAACACTAAACTTGGTGGAGCTTAAAAGAGCTATACCCGATTTCACGTCCGGTTAGTTTAGCTAGCGACGGCGGCTAGTTTGGCGTGATGCTCTTTCTCTGCCAGGTTAATTTTCGGAACGTCCAGACTCCGATCAGCCAGTAATAGCATTCCCATAGTGACCCTAGCGTTTCTATGGCTTCATTCTACAGAAACTGACATTGACATCATCATTGCCACTATCATCATCTTCACCACCATCACAATCGAGTTCCTACCACAAAAATGTCTGTGGTAGAAAGCTGGTGGGAAGTCCAAACATTATAAATTTTGATAATTGCATCATTATTTTAAACCAGGGATATCCTGTATACTTTTCAATTACAAGACCCAGCTAAATTTTAATTAGTGTAATATTTATGTCTGGATGAAGTTTGTAGACCATAAACAGAAGATGACTGACCATGTTGAAAAACGGCCTGTGTACATTCTTGCAGCCGTTGTTGCCCAACAGTGTCCAAAGGCTGAGAAACAACACAAGTTTTTCCTCTCGTCCCTTTACAGCTGAGTTTTGCTTTGTGCTCCGCATCACATCCAAGTAACTGGATATCATCAATATCAAAGAGAGAAAGTGACAAAGCGACATTAGACTGACTTTTGCTGGCTGGACAAATCTCAGAGAAGAGGCACGAGGCAAGATGGAGGCCATGTTAGCCATAGTTCTTGTGTGCCAAAGTTCCAAAATCTACCAAACTTCAGTGGTGCTGCTTAAACCCATTAAGAACCAGTTAGGTTTGACTGTTGAAGACACTATCAAATAAACAAATAAAGCAGCTTTATTTCATGCTATTAGCTTCTTTTCGAGTGAAGCCTTTGCCCATAATGAGTAAATAATTGTGGTCAATCTTGATTCAGAATGGTACGGGGAAGCCCATTTAGGAAACATGTGATGGTTTATAACTTAAACAACTTGTTATGTAAGCTTTTGGCTTATTCCTCCCTTCAAGTGATAATTCTCCTTGTATAAAAGGAAAAATATGCTGCTCTCGTGGTGGTTGGTAAGGGCATTTGTCCAGACTATTTGAGAATAAGCTATAGTGCCAAGGCTTTTTGTGATTTTAGAGGGCTGCTATCTTGGCTCGGTTGTTTATATGTGTGCATGTGCTAGAAAAAAAAATGAAGAGAGTGAAAGAGAGAGCCCCAGGGAGAGATGACTTACCTCCTACAGACCACCTCCCAGGGTCACAGCAGGAGGGAGATTAAGTTACAGCCAACCTCAGAGGGGGTCGCACAGAATGTGTACACATACACATTCTCTCACCCTCTAAAAGCCTCAGAAAACAAAATATTACACAATACGATTTTATGCCCCCTAAACATAATCATCTTATATTGCACAGTTGATGGATCTCATCATCATACGAAGCAGGCTGAGACGAAACCTGATCCATCCTGTACCAGATCAGGCAGTCAGAGCAGGGTCAGCGTTGATCCATGTGAGTTTGTTGAAACATGTAGCCCTCCTCTGACCCGATGCCCCCTGTCCCGGCCTCAACCCACCTTTCACACACCTTCATATCTTCAACCCCGGCTCACATCCCTGAGCACAAACACTCCTTGGAAGGGGTTTTGGGTTGACATATTGGGACTCAGGTGGGAAAGATTTTTGCAGGGTCCAGTAGGTGATAAGGTTGCCAGAGAGGACACACACAAGCCTCTCTTTGAGGAACCTTTCTCCTTCACTTCCTGCTCACCCTCATATATCCTTGCTGTGGCCCCCGCGGTCATCCTGCCTCCCACCCGCTCAGCTGCTGTAGTCAGTGTTTACTCTGCTAGAGAGAGAAGAGAGGGCCCAGAGAGGGACAATGCCGCCTTTCAGAGACGCTGTCGACCCCACGGCCGAGCGAGGATGTCTGCATGTGGCCAGCCAACACCCCTTCCTCAAACTTCACAGCCGCCCGCCACAAAGTTTCATACACACTCGCATATCGCACAGGTGTGCACACACGAGACGTCATCCTCCAACCCTTCTGCATCATTCTTTCTCTCTGTCATCCTGTCTCTTTTATTCCCTTTTCGTCTCACATTTCCCACAAGCCCCCTGCTCAGTAAATGCGGCTGTTTTGGAAGATGGGGCTGAGATCCCGTAAGTCGAGTCCAAGATCCACACACACTGAGTCACTTCCCAGCCAGCCTCTGATATTTGTCCACCAAGAAATAATCATGAGGGTAGGCGGAATTTAAATCCAGCAGTGGGAATAGACTCATCAGGACTTGTCCTGGTCAACTCCTCCAGGGATGGAGGGATGGTAAACTACACGTGTTTAAGATGTTTACAGCAGACTGGTATTTTCCTCATGCGCAGCAAATAATAAATAATATTTAAAAAATCACCTTAGTAGGATGCTTTTTATGGCTGGCTGCTGCTCAGGGTTAAGTTTAGATGAGCACTTCGATAAACTATAAAAGTAACAGATGTAAATTATAGATCAGTTCCAACTTTATTTGTATTCCAGATATACATGGATACCAATTTCTTTCTTTCTGTATTTTTTTTAACATGAATTATAACGCTGACAGGTTTGCCGGTTTTCTGTTTATCCGGGCAGTGGATGAAAGCAGGATTTGTAGAGTTTAAGCTGCTTCCTGGTCTCTGCTTCAGGGTAAGAGCTTTTACTTGTTTAAAGTAGATGACAGCTAATTTTCTGCCGCTTTCCACAAACAATAAAGCCATATTTCTTGGCAGCCTGTGTGGTTAGAGTTATAAGTCAGTCAAATCCAGCCAGTATAAAGGACAGACACTCAGCAATGCTCTAGAGGAAGCTTATATTCTATCTGACAGATCTAAATATGTATATTTTCACAATAAAACGGCAACATTACCCATTGCATTTTTTATCATTTTTTCATTGCAAAACATAGCTGCCTTTTAATTTAACAGAAATTTATCATGTGTCAAGAGCCGAATCTTTGCAGAGGGGAAAGTTGATACAGTACATGCAGGAGATCTAACATTATAGAAAGCCTGTTGGACTCACAGAATCCTGTTGTTCCTGCCTTTTATTACACAACAACTAGGGCAGGGCCACAGGAACCACTTTCATATCTTGATCATTTTTTCCTTTATCACAATGTACGATGTATATCTTGATATACATTTTTTTGGTAAAGTAAATAAAGAGACGGTTCAAATGTATGGCCTTGAATGCTAAATGCACTTTTATTAAGAATCAGAAGCACATGTGCATTAAAATGATGACTGAAAATTAAAGTATATGTGTATCAAAATAATGTAAAATACTTTTTAATGGCCATAACAAAGATACAGTTGTGCTGTTTTTAACTCAAAACAAGCTAATTTGATACAAACAATATTCCCTCATTCTATACCTTGTCCTGCAAAGTCTCGATATATCTTTAATCTCGATATATTGCCCAGCTCTAACGAAAACGAAAATAATGTACATTTTATTTACCTACAAAAAAAAAAGGTGTTACATTACTTCCTAGAGGAGCTGCATTCATAATTACAGTAACAGTTTATATCTCTACTGTAGTACCTGAATGAATGAGCTTTAATAAAGAAATTTGTCTTTCACTGATGGTAACTTATTCTCTTAAACTGCCCCCCGCCCCATTTTTCTCTCTTCAGTTGACATTTTGATTAAAAGCAGGCTCAGACTGTCCACCTGTTGGTCATGTGGTCAGTTTCACAATCAGATTAAAAACCAAAGATGTTTCCTTTTTTTGCATATGACAAACACGAGAGTCTATATTTGCATCACTGTGAGATCTTCCTGATAACAGCATAATGCTGCTTTGTGGGCGTACAGTGCGATCCTCTGTTTGCATCACAACGTGTGCGCGTGTTATCATCCTCTTATCTCTGGCCGATTGAATCCGTACACCCCCCACCCTCCCCCAGCCTCCCTTTGAGTATGTTTGTGTGTGCATATGAGGGCTGGTGGCCATCCCCTTGTTGAGATGGTGAACCTGGTGACCTTCCTGCTCCGTGCCTCGCAGACACATAGTCCTCTCATGTGGCTGCTGGCCAGTCACTCTCAAAGCCCACCATTCACTGGTAATATTGGCTTTTATGAGTGGGCTGGTATTTGAGTAAAGGAGAGGGAGGGTGGATCAATTTGTGAAATTATAGTTTGATTAATTACTTGTATGTGTGTTTGTCCATGCACATATGCATTTTTTTCTCTGAGTAACTGTCTTTGTGTGAATCGCTGTTTTATGTTGTAAAAGAGATGTAATACATTGTGCTACTGTGTAATATTCCTAGAAAACTCTTTGAGGACTTTTGTTTACGTGTGTCTAGTGAGAAGGAGCGGTGAACCCTAACGCACCGTGCTGAATGGAGAGCTTGGCTTTAATTCAGCTGCACTGTACTAGTGCCATTTGCATCTATCTGAAGCAGTAAACCCCGGATTTCAAAAGAAATAGCGCTACTAATTTATTTACATTAGTGTTTGGTGTCAAACTTAAAGTCAAAATCATTGTTTTTTTTATTGAAACAGGTTACGACTTAAACATTTAAAATTCCCTCAAGTGTTTGTGTTCTTTCGAGTGTCCAGTGGTTGAGGAAGACTCCAACTCAGACTGACAGCTAGATGAAGCATCCTGCCTGCAGCCCTCAGGCTGGGTGCAGAGGTCAGTGTGTTCAGATGAGGAGGAGCTGGATGGAGTGGGTACAGCTGGACTCGAGGCCTGCAGGTTTGCCTGTGGGTCTCAAAGGTCCACCGAGTGTGAAGGTGCACACTGTGGGGGTTGGAGATGGAGGCTGTGGTGGTCTGGGGGGGGGCTGATGCGACAGGGTGCAAAGGCCAACGACTGGGTAAGGGGTGGGGTGAAGCAGGGTTAGCAGTGGGGGCGACCATCTGGATTGGATTGTAGAAATTCCTGAGGAAGAGCGTTTGAGAAAAGGTCAGGATGGAAAAAGAGAAGGGGGTCATTGAACCTTCACCACATGTGTGTGTGTGTTTATTTTTCTTCGGCTTACTCAGTGTCTCAGTTTGATTGTGGTCGGTTTTCCATTGTTGGGGAGCGTTTCATACCCTGCGGGGTTGTGGAATGCGAGGTTCTTTCAACAACGTTAATGTGTGAAATATTGCAGGTGTGAGAACCTGTCCTCTGGTGTCCGTCACTTTTTCTCCTGGAACGTTGAGTTTCATTGTATGTGGTTACTGTGAAATGCAAAACTAAGTGATCTAAATTTAAGTATGGGTTTAATTCTTTGGAAAAAGGGCACCACCGAGGGGATTTTAGAGCCTTATATAAGTTTTATGTGCTGATGCAGTTTTAAGTGTTCTGACTTCTTAAACCGACCCAACAATTATAAACTCCGTTTTTTTTTGTGTGCCGCAGCATATAAACACTGAAGCAGTCTTTATTGGGCAAACACAGACACACTGTCCCACCTCTGTTTCTTTGTACAGTTGGGACGTCAGCGGGTTGCAGTCATGCTGTCCCTGGACGAGCCTCTGGACCTGAAACTCCCTCGGCGGGCCAATGGTAAAGACAGAGGAGCGCGCTCTCCTCCCCGCTCGCCGCTGCAGCCCAAGCGAATCCGCCAGCTGCACATGGCAGACGATGGGACAGCAGTGATAGAGCCCGCCTCACCGGCGTCTCCGTACTCAGGTGGGTAACAAGGATGGGGCAAACTGCTGAAGCAAGCTGGTTCCTCCGTCTAACTGCAACGGGTTTGCTTTACTCAGGTGTGCAGGTGGTTCCTCATGACCGAACAGACACCCCAACCCCCCCTGCGGTGGACTTGAGCATGTCTCCTTCTTCCCGCCACACCCCCATTTCTCCAGAAATGACCAACGGCAACTACGCCCCCTCAGGGGTGAGTGCGACGCACACAAAGCTTAAACCAGCTTTTTTTCCCCCTACCCTTGAATAGTTTAATTCTCTTTGTCCACACATTTTCTTCCTTAATCTCCGAGTTGCGAGTGGCCACACTTCATTGTCTACTCGCAGAGAGTGACTCAGCCTGATGGGGTCAGCAAATCAGGAGCAACTCTGGTTGGTGTCACGCTGACATGAGGGACCGGCGTTATGCAAGGGGTGGGAGGCCTCTGTGTGTGGGGGAGAGGGGGGCAGCTCTTATCAACCACGTCTTGTGTCCCCAACAAATGCCTCTGTCTGTGCAACTTGCACTCAGTGGCCCCGCTGGCATGATGCGCATGTCCCTGTGCGTGTGCATGCGTGTGTGTGTGTGTGTACATGTATAATCGGATTTAAGACAAACTACAGCCATGCAGACCTCATGCCGCCTAATTCAATTCCCATTCAATTGAATTGAAACCTGCTGGCTGGGGCCATTCAGCCTCCCTGTGCCCCACAGTGTTTTACACAGCCCCCTTGAGTCCTGTCCGACACACTGATCCCCTGTGGACAGAGATAGGACTCTACCTCTCGCTCAGCTTCTCACACACTTTCCATACTGCGCGCACACGTGTCACAAAGCAGCTCACATAGTTTCACACGCGCATGCACAGCTCAGTGGAGGGAATTGCTCTCATTTTTGTGAAATTTCTCACATTTGCATGTTTGACATGGCTGGATCCTTTTTTTCTTTCTTTGCCTGAGGTCCACTAGCTTCACATCCTAGATTCAACATTTCATCGAGAATCCTCTCTTTTCTGCTCGAACTGTGGTTCTGCGTGTGTGCACGCACGTGGGTTAGCTTGTGCATTAGCTCGTTGAGCCCCAGCGGAGGCTCAATGAATCTTACAGCTCTCATGCAGAGCTCAGGGATGGAGGGAGGTTTTGTAATGCACAGCAGGTAGCTACTACAAGAAAAACAGAGTGGATTTTTGAAGAGAGGGATGAGAATGAACACTTCAGTACTCAACTGACTGTAAAAATAAGACTTTCTGAGTCAGGCAGGGCATCAGGACCTGTTATTCAGCAGGTGGTTATTTTTAAGCTGTAGAAACTGCAGCTACCCTGGCAATGCACTTTCACCCTTTTTACAGTTTTTACTGTACTTTTCAAGTGTTATATCGTGCCCAACATGCATTTTGATCAAATTTCTTTAACTCTATAAAGTTTCATATTTGATATATCCTGTTTCTGAGACATTTCGAGTCACTTTATGTTGAAAACTTTGCTCAGAACCCTACAATATACAAAATGATACTTGTCTTCCGCCCCTTAAATGGATACCAGGACGCATAAGACTACACTAGAATATTTTTTAAACTTCACACAGTAATAAATACATATACCAGAAAAAAGTGTTATTTTTTTCCCCACATTTTGTTAAAGTCCTAATAAAGACTTTTTCTTCCCCTTTGCTTATCAGAATACCCACCTCTCACAGGCGTTTCAGTTCTTTGTGCCGATCGGATCTGGGGCAGGACTTCACCTGCCGTCCTCCATGTTCATTGGCCAGACAAGAGACAAGAGAGCCTCTCCTGACCTTTCGGCAGATGAACAACTGGCCTGTCGCTGGAAGAAGGTATGATCAAGAAAATAAGAATTAAAAAACAAACATTATTGTAGTTATATTTATGTCAGACCAACATAAACATTGTCATCACAAACGTTTATGTGAACTCTTCCCTCCTTTAGTGCCATCTGCTCTTTGACTCCTTACAAGACCTGGTGGACCATGTCAATGACTTCCATGTCAAACCTGAGAAGGATACTGGGTACTGTTGCCACTGGGAGGGCTGCGCACGCAAAGGGAGGGGGTTTAATGCTCGGTGAGAAAATCGTCCTCTTGGATTCAAGCGGAGAGTTCAAGTAGTGAATGTCACAGCTAACACGCTTTTCTCTGTGCCGGCAGGTACAAAATGCTCATTCATATCCGCACTCACACTAACGAGAAGCCCCACCGCTGTCCCACCTGCAACAAGAGCTTCTCACGCCTCGAGAATCTCAAGATACACAACCGTTCACACACAGGTCAGCGACCTATTCTGGTCAATAACAGCCTTCTTGTGTAAAATATAGGATAATAATCTTTTTTTCTCTCCTCTCTGCAGGGGAAAAGCCCTACATTTGTCCTTACGAGGGCTGCAACAAGCGTTACTCCAACTCCAGCGACCGCTTCAAGCATACTCGCACACACTACGTAGACAAGCCTTACTACTGCAAGATGGTGGGCTGCTTGAAGCGATACACAGACCCCAGCTCTTTGCGCAAGCACATCAAAGCGCACGGGCACTTTGTAGCCCAGGAGCAGGGCTCCCCCGGCGGGGTGGGATCCCTGCTAAAGGGAAGCCAGAGTGGCGGGCTTACTAGTAGTGGGGGTAAGGATTCAGAAATGTCCTACGTAAGTGGAGCCCATATCATAATCCCCGGAGCTACAGCTGCTCTTCTTGGAGGCCGTGCTCTGCAGGGCCTTGGTGGCGCCCTACCACTGTCCCCCCTCAGCCCCAGGCCCCTGGATCTCAGCACGCTGGGTAGCCCCAACTCCCCTCCAGGCGGCTTGGGAGGCGCATCCATTCTGTCCTTCAACAGCTCCCCCCTGGCTTTGGCCAAGTCCCCTTTGCTTTCCCCAGCGTTCCCCTCCTCAGCCCTCGGCCTGCCGATGGTGCCGGTGCTCGGGGCTGCGACCGAGCGCAGAGCCCAGAGCCAGGAGGCAGAAAACGAGGTGACTGGGGGGGTCCTAAACCTCTCCACCGGAGGGTCTCATGATCCCCTGTCCTGGGTGGTCATCCCCCCGGGTGCTGTGGTGCTTAAGCCAGCTGTGGTCAACTGATTCACATACAATATGTACACACACATACATTCCAGAGGAGCTCAGAGGGGGTCAGGGGGGTCGGGATGGAAGGGTGGTCAGAGATGATGGGGATTGGCTTTTACAATCAAATCTCGGTTATGTGTTGAGGTGATATGGTGAAGAAAAGAAAACTTATCAAGCCTGCAGTCAGACAAGCACTGCGCCTCACAGGATTCACCTTCATAAGAGTTAACTATACAACGCAAGCCTCTCGTTGGTCAATTAAAACTTGGGGCCCAAGAACAGTGTTCAGGAACATGTAGTCCTTTATTTGTCTCACAAGGCCTTACAAAAGGCTCCTCTTCTCCTTTCTATTTTATATTTTCATTCCAGCTGGTTCTGTGAACAAGGACCATAAACGTGAGTCTTTGCGCTCTCCTCATTCATCATTAAGTATTTATATGACTGTACTTTGACAGTGTGCCTCCAGCTTAGCGGTGAGATACATACGACACGAATGAAGCACTCACAGTTAGGTGAAATGCGCATGTTATCGGAAGCTACTTCAGATTTTCAAGTTACGACCTATTTTTCACAGGCCGCTGTGATGAATATGACCCAGACAAGCTTGCCGAACCAAAGCAAGTGAACTCGGACTGTCTTGTATTTTTGCAGAAGGCAGATCAACTAAACACAGCACTTAATAGTGTCAGCTGGTTATAATATTGAAACCTCAAAACTGCTGCTAACCTCTCTGCTCCTCTAGCCCGACATACCTGGGAAAGAGCACTTTTTTTTGACAATCTGTCCCCAGTTTGGGGAGGGTGACCAACACAGCCCAGCGTAGTCCACCAGAATGTGTGCCAGGTGTGCAGACTAGGGGCTTTTAGGACAACAGAGTGAACTGAATGTCTTAACACAGACAAATGGTTTCCCATCACCTGGCAATGACCAATCATCCTTTTTTGCTAGTGAAATTTAAGGCACTGGTGTGTCTGACTCCCTCCTCTGGTAGGACGCGGTAGACAAAACCCTGATTGCCACGTACAGAACTGGCAGTGTTCTGCTGCCGGATTGTCCAGCTGCTTTCCCGTAATCGAATCAACACAGCCAGTTTGTGTATGAAAGGGCCACTGTGGCGATAAACGCTACTGTCTTTTTATTTGCCAAACTAAAACGACCCAAAACCAGCTGGTCCTGTCCTGTCCTGTCCACGTCCCGACTTCGACTCGTCAGCTTCAAGTTTTACCCTACGAGATTTGTGCCAAAAATACCTGGAGACGGGCAACAAGGATGTTCACATTGTGCTACAGAGGGGGGAGTGGGATGCGCACGGTGCTTATAGCTGGACTGACTTGGAAGCCACACTTTTGCAAACTGCCTCATTTTATTCTGTCCAAAGGGGCGAAAAAGGAGAAAAAAAAAACGAAAAAACCTTCTGGGAAAATTCTTCTCATGGTTCGATTAAGCAGTCTACACGCACTTACTATAAAACTATACATGTTTTATGAAATGTTACTTTACTTTCATGGTTTGCTCTTACTCGGTTTTGTGGGAGGGATGTGGGGTCCTTCCAGCTCGTGTTGCTCATGCATGTATGAAACGTGTCCACGAAAGAGAGGAAGGGGAGCAGGAGAGGATCCTCGCGACACAAAGAACATTCCATCAAGAAACCGACAATCTCCTCTCTCTTCTCTCCTCCTTTCTGCTAACTCTGGGTATTTTCTTTATCCATCACTCTCTCTATCAAGGGCGTTTCATTCACGTGTTGCTGTTTTATATTTTTGTCATTTTTTTTGCTGTTCAGACGAGACATTTTCTTGTGATGTTGAAGTTGCTTCTTGTGTTCTGCAATGGCTGCTCTACAATCAGCTTTCTGCTGCCGAGGATGAGTCTTATAAAGCGTCGAGGCGAGGGAGAGAGGGAAAGATCCGGGTGCTTTTCCAGGGCAGTGGTTGCCAACTCGAGCTTTGCACACCAAAGGGGTAAACTGGTCAATTTTTAGGCATTGCAACAATATCAGGAATCGTTGCCTGTAGTTAGCTTGGCTGTACATCTTGTTCCCCCTTAAAGGAGCTATCCCTGATATTATTTTAATCTTCCTAAGAAAAATGGTTTCTACATGGTATATTATGTGGTAAAAGGGTAAGTCTATAAAAATGAATGACTCATTGATTGCGCATATGTACTAGTCCAGGCCATTTTAGTTATCGATAGCGGCAAAATTTTAGCTTTGGCGTGACGCTTTCTCTGCCAATGGGGTTAACTTCCGTAACTTCCGGATTCCGATCAGCCAGTAAGAGCGTTCCCCTAGGGAAACCGAAAGATTAAAATAATATCAGGTACAGCTCCTTTAACTTAGTTGCAAGATCATAACTTGCTCTATCAGTAAAACAGATTTTTTTCTCCATATAACTTCTAGTATTACTGTAGACCTTAAATGTGTCTTGATTCTTGTCAAATCACAATGTTATATAACCTGTTCAAGCTTGCTAAACTCTTTAAATGAAACAGTAGAAAGGAGAAATTCTCCTACGTTGCAAACCAAGGCCATAAAATATAATTAGAGATCCTAAATAAATATGATTTTATTCAATCTTTAGAAGATACAAGTCAAGGCAACTGGAACCACTGCTCTGATGAGCAGAAGTGATTCATTTGCATAACCAGCGGGCAAAATGACATCATATTCCTCTGAGTGCATTAGTATATGAAATTCTGAAAAGGTAGGGACATAAAATGTTTCTTGATATGGTTAGTATCCTAACAGGAGGCTGACTGTTTTTGATTGGATTTGAAATCTCAACTTCCTTTGTTAAGGCTTTTTAATTTCATAAAAAGGGCTAAATTAGAGAGATAGAATCGAACTGTGAAATGGCTGGCGGCATCGGGAGAGCGTGAGAGCGAGGAGAAAAGCTTGCTTGAATGGACAAGGGGAGAGGAGCTGTGTGCCAGCAGAGGATAGCTGCACTGTGCTGCCACTCTCCATCTGGCCGTTTACCCAGAACACATCCCTCACAGTATTGAAGTCAGGGGGTGTGATGTGGCCAGTGTGGCTGCCACTAATAGACACACCAGCCTGCAGAAATCTAGGCCACTGAACTCTGTCTGCCCTGTTTGTTTCCTTTTTTTTCTTGGTAGATTTTACTCAAAGACTAAAACCCTTCCACTGCCCTGCTAAAAAGCATTTTGCAAAAGATGAACCGCAACTAAAGATGTGCATTTGCAGTAAATCAGAGGCGATGGATTCAGCCCTGCGAGCTGAGACTGTGGCTGTCAGGACGCCTGCAGGTTAGAGGTTAGAGCGGAGACGGTACTTCTGCGACGTGCCGCCTCCAATAACCACATGCACACACACAAAAGAATGTTCTTGCTGTGAATGAATGAGTCTGGCATGTGATATCATCAGAAACAGGTGTCAAGTAAGCCAGACACCGTCTCCATGGCAACAGTGAAATCCACAGTTGCGGTGGTTTTCTCTTTGCCTCCTCGTTTCATCTGTCTCTCCTCTGCTGGTCGAAGCTAGGGACAGAGACTCAGTGTGGCAGCAGAAATCTGAGTATGACACAGACCCTGACAGGGTCCACACCTTTTTAATATTAAATAAGCTGTATGATCCATTAACCCTTTAAGCTCAGCCTGTAATAAACTGCACTTTCCCACCCCCCTTATAGACGGTGTAGATTTGGGGATGCTGCCACATTTTCTCATACATTCTCAATGTAAAGCATTGTTCATCAGATGATTTTGGGAACCAATTGTAATTGTAAAAAAAAATGTTGTCAAATCACTAAAATGTCAAAAAATGTAAAGTCTTACTTTCACAAAATGTTTTTTTTTTTTTTTTTTAAAGTGGTACGTGCTCCTGGAGGTGTTAAAGCAAACTTTACTTCCTGTTTTGAAAAGTGAAGTGAGATCCAGGACACAAAAATGAACTAACTAAGTCAGTGTCATTATACGAGGATACCTTGGTTTGAAGTGCCAGAGTTGCACAAAGGGTTAATGATAAGACTAAGGCCACACATGGTCCGTTCCAAGTTTTGTTTTTGCACATTTGTGAGATGTTATGTCAGTATTTTAATTTTTACAAGTGCCTTTTTATGATAGGTAAATAAAGAAGTTATACACTATGAGAAAAAAAAAATTATATGAAACTATATTTTCCTGCCATCATGTTCAGTGGTTGAACATGAAGAATTCTAGAGTTGTAAAAGTCTCCAATTGGTACAAAATAGCGGTGTTCTCCTGTTTTAGAGGAATTTTATTACGATATTGATAATAATGTCAATGAAAACAAAAATGTTTAATAAAGTTGCATTTGATATATGTGCTTTCGTTACTGTCCCAACAAACATTAAAACTGATGTTACAGAAAGGAATTCTGCTTTTGTACACTCACCAGCACCACACTTCTTCTGAATAATATAATACAAAATAATAATACACCGAGTTACACTCCGCAAGATGCAGCTTTAACCACATTTTTTTAAGCATTTTAGTCTGAAAGTACAACTTTTGTTTAAAGATAACTATAACAGGTCTATATCTGATACTCACTGGCAAAAAAGCCCACAGACCCACAAATAAAGAAAAGGAAAACGCTTTTATTGGGTTATAATTTACAGAGAATGGGGAGAGGAAAGACGGGGCGAGAGGAGCAGGCTTTTTCCCTTCATGTTTCCGTTTTCTGTTGCGACTGCTCTTTTTGATTTTGATCCTGTGTCTGAATGCTTAGCTCCTCATCCAGACGTTCTTTAGCTCGTACCACCTGGATAAAAACAGGAACAGCAATAACCAATAGAATACAAAAACGCTTACAAAATTATACAATAATTTAATAACAGTAAAGAGGTTCAATTGATAAATGAACTTAACAACAATAAACTCAGGACACAGGACACCTGTGGTAATTTTTGGAGATTTGGATCATTCCCTGAGATATTTGTTTCAAACGCCAAACACCAAAACACCATACATGGAACAGTATTGGGCGTGCATTTGCGATACTAAATCAGTTAAAAATCAGCTATTTTTTAAAATGTCTGTGTAAATACCGTAATATTCATTCCGTCCCAGTGCCTTTTTGAATTTTTATGCTCCTGGGCTGAGATTAAAATGCTATTTTTATATTCACAGACATGATTGAGTGGTGACAGGTGTTTATAAATATACAGTAAGCGAGAGGAACACTTTGCTCTGTAAATATAGCTGTCTGGGCCTACTAAATCTAATATAAAATAATAAAATGCTACAAATTAGCGACTTACTCAAGTGAAAGCTGTCCATTTGGTCCTGCTGGTTTAGGTTGTGACTCCAATTCAGCTTCGGGACAAGGAAGAAGGTTTCAATCACACTTTTATTGGTCATTGCGTGTATGTCCTCCAGACAGTTAACAGACAGACATTAGAAACACCCAGCCGTTCATCCCCAGGCCTCTAAACAGCAAAGGCATTCCTCTTCAGTTGTCAAGACTGAACAATGTCCACAAGTACACCACCAAACACTGTCTGTCGGAATGAATACTACGGTATTTACACAGACATTTTAACAAATAG
>JAVQJG010298366.1:0-13366 GCA_036024015.1 Craterocephalus amniculus | reverse complement strand
TATATATATATATATATATACACACACACACATATATACATTTATTTATATTTGATCAATATATCTGGCTGCTAAGCTTCATTATGCCTCATGCTGGCCCAGCAGTACAGAATGTTTTTTTTATCCTTTTGATCACCAATAACATGTCCTCTTTATCTGAAGCATCCCCAAGCTGCCATGTCCTCAGTAAACCAAGTCAGGATAGTTGTAATAACGCTGTAGAAAAAATGCGTGGTTGTGATGTGTGGTTGAGTGGTGTATTTAGAAGTCCAAGACGCTGAATTCCCCTTCACTGCAGTAATGTGATTTTTAGATATGTTTTGGGCTGTTTTACATCTTCTTAGCTCAAAAATATCAGTGCTCCTCTTGCTCTTTTGTTAACATTCTTTAAGCCTGTCAATCTGTTCTTCCGGTCTGGTATACCAATCCAAGCTGCATCGATGTTACAGTGCATTAAGTGTGAATCTAGGACTCTAGAGGTGGTCTCAGCGGTGGTAAGCTGCACAGAAACTGCTTCAGAGTTGCTTTTCTGCATCACGCTTCTCTTTTGAGCCAGCAGAAACAAATATATGTGCTCCATCACTCCCACTTGTGAGGGTGTTTTGGCTGACAGAGAATAAAATGTGAAGTAAATTCCTCCTGGCCCCAAAGCAAAGCGTACCCACTATATTTTTCATTCCTGACACAAATGTGGGTTGACTCATTTCTTCTCCATCTTTGTAAATCTTATTCATCCATTTTCACCTCAGTTGTACACATGCATGGTGTAAGGCCCACGTTACACAAGGACAGATATGTGTTCATATTTCACCCCAAACATAACTGCAGTTGTCGCCTGTAAAATGAGAATAGCAATGTTTCCCCCCGTAAATGTGAGAGTGGAAGAACTCCAGTTGTCTGATATGTGTGTGGAGGCGGGGAGCTAATCTGCAAGATAAAACAAGAGCAAGCCTTAGCAACAGCAGTGTTGGTTTTTTATTTGTCGATTTTATGTACAAAGAGATGGACTTGGCTTGATTGGATTTTTTTAGATATATATGAAAATAAATATTTAGCGAAAAAAAATCAATGACTTAATTGAATAAAGTTTTTAAATACATTAAGCTACAGGTAAGTCAGTGAATTCGTATTATTTCATTTTTTAAAACATTAAATCAAATATAATCAGTACAAAAGGTCAGTTGCTTTATATTTTCTTATTCTATAATATTTGATAGTTTTTTCTAAAAAAATGAAATGTGATCAATATTTGGAAAATTGATTTTTATTATCAATTTTTGTATGGCTGTTGCGTATCAACAGCCTTAGCAACAGAAGTGATGGCTTTTTAGTTGTCTATTTTATGTAGTGGCTTAATAAATTTGGCTTTTAAACATTAAATCAAATATAAACAGTAAATAGTGTATAAAAGGTCAGTTGCTTTATATTTTCTTATTCTATAATATTTGATTTTTTTTCTAATAAGATTATATGTGATCAGTATTTTGAAATTATTTTTTTAATTTTCCTTCATTTTAAATTTTATTTGATATTAAGTAGAGCATTAGTTAATATAATTTCGTTTTATTCTATTATTTAAAAAAGACCAAATCAAAGAAATATTTGATTAAAGAAGTCAATGACTTCATTTAATTTAGTTTAATGTATTTTAATTTAGCATAGGATTGAATTAAAAACAGTTTTAGTTTATATAATTTAGTTTTTACTTATTTTTGAAATATTTGATTTTATTTTTCTAATAAACTGAAATAACAAATATTTAGGAGGGAAAAGTCTGTCTTTATTTAAACAACTCAATTCAAAATTAATTAAATTTGACTAAATCTTATTTTATTTGAATAAGCTTTAGCCAACTAAGTCAGTGGCTTTATATCATTTGTTTTATTTAGTTATTTTCATGACATTGATTTAAATCAGTTTTATAGTAAGAAAAAAAACTCTTGCTTAACAAAATTTCACTTTCAAGTATTTTTATCTTTGATTTTTCCAATTGAATTAAATCAATATCAGTTTTTAGAAAAAACTTCAGTGGCCTCATGTTATTTTTATGTTATTTTTCAAAAAATAAGATTAAAGATTAAACACTCAGTAAAACTGACATTTGCTTTGTTTTTTAAAGTTTGATTGTGCTCTCTTTTAAATAAGATTGAATAAAATACATTATTGATTATATATTATATATACTGCCTTTTTATTGGTTTGTTCAATCCCTCATTAATTTTTATTTTTCAAATAAACTGGCTGTGTTATTACATAAGGCTATGTTTATGTGCCTATCCCATAAAACTTGTTTTTATTCTTCATTACCAACATTGTGAGATTTTATTAAAAGGTCATATCCGTCACACTGAAGCTGCATCATTTATTCCAGCAGAGGGATGTAAATCACAAACACACAACCAGACTAACCTGAACTTCACCGGCATCTCGTATGTGTGTGTAAGCAGGAAAAAGGAAGCAAGATAAGGGACTGCAGCTCAGCCTGCCTGCTCAGCAAGAGCTATTTTTAGAAGCAGAGGAACAAAGAAGCGGCATCGCCTTTCATGCCCCACGTAAACGTCTTGTTTCACCTCCAAATATTGCACCTGACGACAGTTGCTACCATGTGGCTATGTTTAGCCCTCACCACAAATAAAGACAAAGGCCTTTCCATCTGGCCCTGTCCTTCTCATCTTCAGATATCTGTGCGTCTTTTTCAAGCTGCAGGAGTGTTGTTTTTTTCAATTAGCTATGAGGGGGGAAAGGAAAGTGTGCTCAGGTGGAACTCAGATGGTACCTGATGTGCTGCTTCTATAACAGAGATAATCTCACACCAAACAGGATGTGGAGTGATTGCACCCAAGATCAGCTCGGGTCAGCCATTAATCCCCCATCTGGCTGGACGGTTGAGGAAGTGACTGCTTGAAAAACACATAAAGGAAAAAGAAGAATGAACCAATACTGTGCAAACTTCCTTGTTTTTTTAATATTTACAAGCATCCAAATGGTCTCAATCCAGACTTTCTGAGAGTCTTGGCTACTTTTGTACTCATTTGTATATGAAGTACAGTGGAACAGGACTGGCACAGCAATACAAAGGCCACAACACTACACAATAAGCATCAAGTCAACACAGTTTGCCACAGCATTACACAATAAGCATCAACACAACACGATAAGCCACAACACAATTAGCCACAGCACAATGAACCATTACCCTACACAATTACCCACAGCACAATGAACCATTACACTACACATCACAATTAGCACACTGCACAGTCCACAACACAGTTAGCAACCACTACACAATTACCCACAACACAATTAGTTACAATTAGCCACAACAAAATTAACCAGAAGACTACACAATTAGCCACAAGACTACGCAATTGGCCACAACACGAGTGGCCACAACACAATAATCTGCAACACTACACACAGTTAGCTGCAGCACAACACAATTAGATGCAGCACTAGACAGTTAGCTGCAGCACAATGCAATTAGCAGCAAGACAACACAATTAAAGCCTGAACACATCATCTTTGGTGCCTCCACTCAAACAAACAGCCCAAAACTTCACGCCCTCGATACCCAGCTCAGCCATGCAGTTAGGAATCTTGAAGTGACCGTGGACAATATCCTCAAACTCAACAAGCAAATAGACTCTGTGATCAGGGCAAGTTTCACTGGCCGAGGTCAGACCATTCCTACACCATGGACTACTGCAATGCCGTGTACACTGGTGTCAGCAAGGCCTCTCTGCACCATCTAGCTTGTAAAGAATGCAGCTGCTCAGTTCCTCACCAACACCTGTACACACAACCACATCACTCTGTTCTGTACTCAACACACTGGCTACAGGTTCAGTTTAGAATTCAGCCTCCTGTTTGTCTTCCGCTCCATCCTTGGCCTTGTACACACATCTGTGTGACTTGCTTACCCCCCACCATACCACTACCAGCCCAGCAGAGCCCTGCAGTCTCTGTACAACACCTTCCATGTTCCAGATGCAAACAGGGTGATCGTGTCTTTGCAGTGACAATTAACTGACAGGTAAATCAATCATCTGGCAAAACTAGTAGAAAATGCAGAGGTCAACCCACCAAAAACTCCCATACTCCACTTTCTGAGGCTGCAGTGACACCGTGTGGCCACATCTCGCCACAAACCTTTTTTTCCTTTTAGTGGGGGAGTGTTTGACTTCCAACTTGCCTTAAACATTTGGTGCATCTGCAACATGTGAAGGCAGTGCTCTTTGAATTTCTGAATCGTAGATGTGCAGGAGTGCCAGCAACAAATATAGCAGCTGGCCCTGCAGTCAGGGCCACTTATTCAGAGGTGCGTTGCTCCATTGTGCTGGAGCAACTTTAGGCATGACGGCATTATAAAGGGAACTCATATTACGAACACAGGTATGACAGGCATCCCACTCACTTGGGCTAAGAGTTTAAATAAGAGGTAGCCAGCTGCCGTCCCCATGCAGCCCAGACCTCGTTGGGACAGCCATTGCTGACAGTTGGAGACCAGAGTCTGGATTATCGTAATAACCCAGCGACATGAGGTAGGACCTCACAGATTGTACACATTACCACTACTATGTCAATTCACCAAACAGTGGTGGCTCACTGAAAAGGAGGAGGTTATCACAGGCAAGAGGGGAGAAAACACTGAGACGGTAACCAGAGATAACACAGGCCATGTGATGTTGAGTCTGAAGTGATCAGATTTAACTACAAGGCAAGTTTTGTGTCTGACCCTCAGAATAAGGTCATTCAGAACAGGCTTTCTTGTGTTCTTAGTGGCTCTCACATATGTATAAACTATGAGCAGCACGTTAGTCGCCCTCGGAGACGTCTGAGGGGAACAAGGCAGGAGAGCAGGTGGTTTAGCTTGCAGCAACGATCACTGGAACACATGACGTGAGCGAAAACTCTGCCTTGAGATCAAGCAAAGATAACTCATGTAAGGAAGGGCCCCGGAGACTTTTGTACCTAGGAGGAATTATTCTGCTTGCATAAAAAGAAATAAGCAAAATTATGTATATTTTTGTTTTGCATTGACATTTATTTGCATCTATTGCAAAGTTTAGGTCACTTTGGGTCAAAGTGTTCTCTGTCTAAATGTTAATCTAAAGTGTTTCTTTCTGTTTCTGTGTGGCCATTTTGACGATATTTGCATCACTTTTTTAGAATTTTCAACATTGCGCGGCAATTTCTTTCAATCATCATTCTCTTTCTAGCTTCCTCAGAAACAGTTTTGACCTTCGTACTTTGTTCACTATGACAAACTTTATAAGGGAAAAGTAGCACAAAGCAGTTGTGTTAGTAGCTCAAAAAGCTTAGGAACCAATGAAATGTGAGTTTGTCTTTTGTTTTCTTTTTTTTTTTAATGTTTCATCATCATGTTCCTATTTTTGCATATTTATTGATATGGGCCTTTCTAAAGTCTTTCTTGTAAATTAATATATTTTGAATTGCACCAGGTGATCCTTTATTTAGAGGTGGACTTTGTAACTTTTATGTTTAATAATGATCTCCACAAGGGGACAGAGTTTCACCAAATGATTGAATTCAAGATTAATTAATTCACGTAAAAGTTATTTTGGTGTTTTGGCGACCTACAAGGTAAAGGCAAAAGGGAAAAAAAAACTTTTCTTTCTATACCCCTGTGGTTCCCAAACTTTGTTCCTTTTTCATAGACAACAATAATGTCAAGCCCCTCCCTGACCCCACTACCATATGCCTACAGAACAAACGTACAAATAAATGCTCAAAATAGTCTTTTGTTTATTGGCTGCTTCGTTAACTCTAGTTAAAACCATGTCAGTGGCAGAAGGAATTATCATCCTCTGCTGTAGTGCAAGGTGTTTTACACCAAGAACTCTCATCTTGAGATGAGTCCAGCTTTTGAAGAGAAGGATGGTGCTTTAGTAAAACAGCACCAATATTTACAACAGTTGGGTCATTTATTTATTAAGTAATAAACAGCCTTCTCTCGTTGTTCAAGATGAGTGTTCTCCAAGTGGCTTCGTACGTCAGATGCTGATATTTTTGAGGCATACAAAACTGTGGTCTCTCTTCATTACCCACTGTAAGGGCCATTTTGGAAGGTTCTCAACTGGTCCAATAGGTTTCCCAACACAGTTAATTGATGTCACCATAAAGGGTGGAAGCACCTATCAGGTGGCAGGTGTTGCAGCACAGCACAGAGCCAACAAGTTTCTGACCACTACGTTATTGTTATCTCGCTGCTTGTACTCTGTTTTGTGTGGATTTCTGAAACATGATGAAGATGAAGTCAGACCACTTTAGACCTGTTGCAATGAGAATTAAATCAGTAGTAAATAAGGTGAAAAAGTTTGGGCACTTTTGTATCCATTAATCAAAAACGGAAGACAAGCAGAAGAAAAAAGACTCTATAGACTTAGCTGCTTCACCCAGCATTAACCATTATGTACCTGGTAGAGCCTAAAACCACATTTGCTCCATCCTATTTTCTTGTTGTTTTGTGGTAGATGAAATCTTTGTTGAGTCATCATTGTTTTTCCATGTTTTGCAGCAGTGCAAAAAACTATAAGTGTTATTTACCCTTGCTGCATCCCCCCTCCCCTGTCATAACTCTGGGCCCACCATTCCTGTTACTACGACTCCTGTAGCTGCACTGGTCCAAAGAAATTATGGCCGCGCCTTGTGCTGATGTTTTTTGAAGTTTTTTTTCCTCTCGTCTGTCCTCAGTGGACACTTTGACAGCTAGAAAATAAAGAACATTTTAGTTCACTTAATGCATTTTCCATTTCCTTCCAGCTTCATGCTGATGTCCGTCACTGAAGCAGGTTCAAACACGTTATACAGGATCACAGGATTAAATAAATTAAATAAACCTCAACTGTGTTAAATTGTCTCAAAAATGCATGTCCCATACAGCGAAGGTAAACATTAATGGATGAATAGTGTGTGAGCCTATTGGACCACACACAGAGTTCCGCTGGATGAGATGCGTGTTCTTCCTCTGCAGCCATGTTGAATGTAACCCACAGTGCTACAGGTCACATGCTTAGTCACACCAGTCACATGACCCATTATACTCAGTACAGAATGAATCTGTTTGAAGCTTTTTAACAAACTATTTAAGACATTAACCTTTTCGTTATTTTATATCATCTAACTAAATTTTTAATGTTGCAAGAACTAAGAAATAAATCTAAAAAGTCCAGATCTTTGTCCACCTGTCTCTTAGACAGTTACAACTGTTTCTATTAACATATGAACCATTAAGGAAATCACCTGACTAACAACCAACAAGCCAGAGGATGCTCTTGCTTTCAAACCTTGTATTCACATTTACATCCATCCGTGTTGTGGATTGTGCAGATATTTGCTTTTTGTGGTAGTTTTTTTTACATATTTGTGATTTTTTTGGTTGCATTTGCCTCTGTTTTAACTTTGCACGTCTTTCTGTTCATTGTGATAATGCTGTGATTCTTTATAGAGGTTTTGCATGTTTTCTGTGGTAAATGGTATTTTCCTGTGATGGAAATGAGGCAGAATATTCAGCTGCTTTCTGAAAGGCTGCAGGACTTAAGTAAATTATCATCACCTGAGATGAAGAGACGCTGTTGGCCTCCTTGTGTCCCTAATGATCCCATTCAATAATTGCTCTGTGTACAGTGTAAGATACCACCTTCTGCACAGTTATGTGGTCTACCACATGCCATTTTGGTTCACTATGTCTCAGTTAAGCTTATTTTCACTCTTAAAAAATTGTAGAGCGAGGCAGCTGGAAGACGTTGGAATCAAGGACACACCAATCGAGGGAGCGCAGAGGGAGGTCAGCCAATTCTATCTGCCCGGAGCTCAGGAAATTCATCATTAAAGTGATGGGAGAAAAGCCCGAACAACACCATTGTTCTGTAGCAGGAGTTCAGATTTAAAGGAATCCCCTGGAGCGCTTCATGTGAAGACGGACAATCCAAAGTTCTCATTCAGACAATTTGACTCGGCTGCCTCTGACTCTGATTCAGTTTCAGCTCGGTTTAGGCCATTTCGCACATATAACCCCATTTCATATCAAAAACCTCTTCCATTTTACAGCATTTATATCAAGATGTTTTTGGCTGTTTCCAACATTTGGAGCTGAGTGGGTCCCATTAGGTCAGTTCAAAGCATGACAGGGTCTTTTTGCACCATATATCTTGAAGGTCGTTCTAGTTAGTTAGCTTACCGCTATAAATCCAGCCTGCATGGAGCATGATGCAACAACTCATTGACAGCCATTGCACCGTTAAAAATTTTTTGCTTGGCAGAGCAGCAGACACAAGGAGTTAGGCGGCTTCTCTGAAAGCGCTGTGTACCATGTTTAGCTGAAATCAATACAGTTATGTGTGGAACTTGAGGGGCTCCAATGGCAACGGTCAGCACGCTTTCATAGAGGAGGAAATCTGGTTAATTGCCACAGAGAGCATAAAATATATGTGAGAGAAACTCTTTGTTGTGTGTGTGCATGCAAATGAATGTGGAACGTCTGAAAGGGAGTGCATTTGTAGATAACACGTCTTTCCTTCAGACGTCTTGTGTCACACTGGGGCTGCCTCTCAGCAACCTTATAAGCAGCTGGGAATGTGACAGAAAGAGGAAATTAATCATCTGAGGGGAACTTGTTTGCTTGTTTTCAAACTATTCTGCTTAGAGCACTTCATCAAAATAAAAATAAAGAAAGAAGCAGCCTCTTTATTCTGCTTTCATCTTGTTCAGCTGAGTGCAGAACAAGAGATGTGACACAAGCTGAAGGACAAGAGAATAAACAACATGATCTGATGTTTGAAGAATGATTCCTGATTATGGTTTCATGAGTTTTCATGAGATTTTTTTTTTTTTTTACAAAAAAAAAATGATGCTGTAGTTTTGATGTGATATCCATGTGCCCCCCTTGTGAAAAAGAGAGTACAAACGCTTTCAGTTCCAAAATGTATGCATCAGGAAATAATTAAAAATCATCTGATCCTGCTTGAGTGGAATCAACCTCAGAATATCAGCATATGTGAATATTAATTTAAAGGTGGATTTTACAACTTCTGCCTTTAAAAGAGATCACCATAAGGGGGCAGAGTTTTACCAGACAATTTGTATGTATATTTTTCGGCAGCATTCATTTGTTTGTCTCTTAGCAACATAACTCAATAAAGTTAGGGACAGAGTTTGATCAAATTTTCAGGAAATCTCAGAAATGGAGTAAAGAACAAGTGATTAGATTTTAGGGTTCATCTGGATGACTGCCTGTGTTAAGGTTTTTTTTTAAAAGGATTCTGTTCTATTAGGTGTTGAGGATAATTTTTGCGTAAGAGCTTCTAACTCAAAACAATCATTGGCAAAAATGAAAATAAAAAGTACAATGGATTGGTAGGAGGGTTCTCTGCTTCTAGTAAATTGTTCATTCATTCGTTTAGATTTAGATTAAAAGAAATATGACTTTTCTCCTCATTTTTTCTTGGGCTGGACTTCAAAGGGTTAAAGGTAGATTTTGCAGCCTCTGCCAACATAGAGAGAGAGAGCGTTTGACGGCATGCTACTCCAGATGGAATGCTGCGTTCTATTTGAACTCGGACCTTGGATTTTCTGACTTCCGAATGGGAAGTTTCAACTGGAACGGCCCTCCTGAACTTGGATTTCTGACTGGGAAGTCAGACCAGCCTCATTAGCCCCGACTTCGCATTTCAAGATGGGTGCGCCTATTGTTTCCATTGCAGAATCCCATTTATGTATTTATTGTTTAGAAAAGTCTGTTTCCTTTCTGTGGATGTAGTGAAGCAGGTGATGCTGCTTGGAAACAACGTTTACATGCCGGTTTTAGTCGCTTTGTTGGTTTAAAACAGAAATTAGCCTGAGAAATGCATTGAATGTGGAAACTGCCTTAATTTTTTTCCGAGTTGTGAACTGGACAACTCGGGCGTGACGTCATTCCCCAGTTCCGACTTCCCAGTTCCGAGGTAAATGGAAAGCACAGGAATTATATTTCTCTTCTTGACAGTCAGCAGCCGCCATTATCAGTGAAAATTCCTCCTGCCCAGGCATGCAAGGACATGTAATTAAGTTAAAATATGTTTATTTAAATTTTACTCAAGTAAAAGTAAAAGTACCCATCTTAAAATCAACGTGTGAAAAAGTATTTCAAAAACTACTTAGAAAACTACAAATTACTCACAACAACTACTCAACTACAGTATCTGGAGTAAATATGATTAATTATTTTCCATCTCTGAAGATAAAATCATACTTCTGATCATACTTGCGAGGTGAAGCCCATTGAAATGTGAGGGTAGCAACCAAAACTCACATGAGCCACATGACCACCACATGGGGCTCCACATATTAGGACCACTTCTGGCTCACAAAATACTAGCGTTATTCCACGTCCAGACAAACAATTGACAACAGGAAACTTGCCATAATCCAAACCAGGCTGGAAACTGACATCTAGACCTCGTCGGGCCTCACCACACATGCCAGAGCTGTACCTGAGCCAAAAGTAACATGGATTCAGCCCACACACGTCTGCTATCTGGGTAACTTTTACCTTATAGGTCTTGCTGATAACTTTATTTACCAAGAATAACTCAGACTAAACTACTTCATGCAGCAAATGCTGCTTTTCTCGCATTGAAAGATGTGTTTTCTATCAATAGTAGAACCTGTAGCGAGCAAGAGGAGACACACTCGGGATTGTTGTACCCAAAGAGGACCCAATGACTTCGTGTTGACAGCTCAAGTGTTCAGGATACAGCAGGTAGGTTTTTTCATGTGGCGCTCATCACTATTTACACCTTTCATCTGGAGCAATTTGTCATGTTGTTGTTTGCCATTTGGAGGATTTCTTTGTGTTAAAAAAAGAAATGTTTACCTTGAGTCCAGTATATGAGGGGCTCTTCCTGTCCTAACACGCCTTAATAAGGCACTGCTGTTTGCAGGGTTGCAAGATGAAGCTTTATTCCTTATTAAACAGAATATGTATCTAGAAATGAAACAGGTTTAACAGCAGAAATGCACCAAAGGTAAAGTGCTGTTTGTCACGGTCTTGACTTAGCTGGGGGGTAAATGCAGTTCATTTCAGCACTTTGAGATAAAAGTAAATATAATTTTTCACAGGACTTTCCAACAGCTGTGCCGTGCTGCTTCAGCCAGCAAAGGAGGACGGGGATCATCAAGAAAGATGTTCTTTGTGGCAGGGGCCAAAAATACTGCAGCGGCAGGGAGAGGAAATGAAAGAAGGTAACAAATTTTTACCATTTTAGGCCTAAAAATACTGCCTCATGGGTCATCAAAGAGATTCTCTTGCTAATAACTCACTTTAATGCAAGGACATAGGTTTGGTCTCCACATTGGTAGGGACGACATAACAGCATAACCTGCATGTACACTTTTCGCTGGGGACGGGACGTTAATAAGGCTGATTGTTTTTTTTTGTGTGTGTGTTTTTTTTGTTTTTTTTTGGTGGGGGGACTACTTAACCTATACATGGTACTACATGTTAGCATACATTGTCCTTCACCACAAGAGTAATACATTGCTTTAACTGGTTGTCTCTTTCACCTTCTTCTCCCTAAAAAAAATCTAAATTAAGATTAATTTAACTTTTTACCGCGATTATGATTAATGTATGATTATCTGAAAAAAAGTCTGCATAGGCTGCAAATAAACATTATTAATCAATTCTATCCTCACATCATATGGGAAGACAGTCTAAATGACGTATATAACTGAACTCATTATATAATGCAAATAAGGTTGTTTAAAAGTTGGTGGGGACAATTTGAGCCTCCTGAAAAGTCGGTAGTGTTATGTCCCAAAAGTCAATGCAAACCTACGCCCTTGCTTTAATGTCAGTGTTTTGAAACTTGAACCCTCATTTTTCTTTCAGCAGATCAATTTATCAGAAATTTCGTGAGGTAGACTCCTTTTTGGACAAGAAGAAGACAGTGACAGCTCTGAAGCCTGGAGAGGATCGGGCTATCCTGCTTGGACTTGTGATGATCCTGTCGTCATTCATGATGTATTTTGTCCTGGCTATCACCATATTACGCTCCTATGCAGACAGGTACAGACGCACGGTTTCAGAAAAGCTGGTTTCTCACCGTAACAGAGTGAGGAAAGTAGAGATACATTTTACCCATCCAATGTGTTTCAGTGCTCCTTCAAACTGAAAAATTAATTGTTATATTTGCCATAACAAATTATTTCCCCCCCAAAACTGAGCATTTATTTATTTTTTATATCAAACTGGATCTTCATTTGGATGTGGACGCAGCGTGTGGACAGAGGAAGGTGTGTGTGTCGTTCTCAACTCCACGGTCACAGCAGAAATTAACTGTTCCTACAGCTGTGGGTCAGACTGCTGGAGAGTGTCCAAATACCCTTGTCTGCAGGTCTACGTGAGTGTCAATAACACAGGCTGTGTCAGTCGATTATCTCACAACGAAGAGACGCAGGACGCCAGCTCCGAAGTGAGTACCATGCCAGAGTGAAAATACTAGGAATTGCTGAACTGTTTCAAATGTTGACAACAGCAGTCAGATGTTGGCCTGCAGACAGGCTTCAGGATTCAGTGGTGGAGCTTCAAGTGGTGTATAAAGTAAAGGTAACATTAACACTGCAGGTCTATTCAATTTCACTTCAACTTTATTTGTATAGCGCCAGTCCATAACGTCATCTCAAGTCGCTGCACAGTCAGTTTTTGCCAATGTGAATGTCATACATTCATATATACAAGCCATTTAATAAGAAATTACCTATGCAAGGAAACCAACAGACAACATCAAATCTATTCTTTGACCCAATCCCCTTCGGAGCAAGCAAGGAAAACTCCCTTTTTAACAGGAAGCCAAAACCTCCAGCAGAACCCGGCTCAGGAAGGGCGGCCATCTGCCTTGACCAGTTGGGATGGAGACGACAGAAAGGGTGAATGTAGAGGGAGGACAGAAAGAGAGAGCCGGAGGAGAGGATAGAAAGAGAGGACAGAAAGAGAGTGAAGAAACAGGCGATAGAAAGAGAGGTACAGTCATCACATTTGATCCATGAAGATCTGCTGAGAGAAGAGAAATATGTTAATCATGGCCCTACTGTCATATGTTTATACATGAGAGATGAGGAGCAGAGAGATGAGGATGAAAAGCCCAGTGCATCATGGGACGTCCCTCAGCAGCCTAAGCCTATGGCAGCATATCTAAGGGATGGCTAGCCACCCGTAACTAGAGAATTTATCAAAAAGGAAGGTTTTAAGTCTGATCTTAAAGGAAGAGAGTGTGTCTGCCTCACGAACCAAAGCTGGGAGCTGGTTCCATAAGAGAGGGGCCTGATAGCTAAAGGCTCTGCCTCCCAGTCGACTCTTAGAGAC